>PYHW01009189.1:2940067-2957842 GCA_013186435.1 Turdus rufiventris | reverse complement strand
CATCCTGGCCTGCATCAGCAATAGTGTGGCCAGCAGGAGCAGGGCAGGGATTGTCCCCCTGTCCGGGGCACTGCTGAGGCCACACCTCACATCCTGTCTTTGACTCTTTACTAAAAGAGAGGCTTTGAAGTGCTGAAGAGTCCAGAGAAGGGCAATGGAGCTGGGGCAGGGTCTGGAGCACCAGTCCTGAGAGGAGTAGCTGAAGGAGCTGGGGGTGTTTGTCCTGGAGAAAAGGAGGCTCAGGGGAAACCTTTTCACTCCCTACAACTTGACAAGAGGCTGTAGCCAGGTGGGGGTTGGCCTCTTCTCCCAGGTAACAAGGGATAGAATAAGAGCAAATGGCCTTATTGGTGCCAGGAAAAGTTGAGATTTAGGTTGGACATTAGGAAAAAAATTCTATACTACAGGGGTGGTCAGGCCTCGGAATGGGCTCCCAGTGATCTGGTGAGGTTACCATCCCTGGAGATACTTAAAAAATGTGTAGATGTGCCACTTAGGGACAATGACAGGTTGGACTTTATGATCTTAGAGATCTTTTCAGATTTATGCTTCTATGTGTGTTGTGTTATTCAGCGGATTTGCCCACATTTTAACCTGAATTTTGGCTGAGATTTTCTCCAGAAATTAATGTAGTTTTCTTGCTAAGGGCTGTTAAGTTCCTAAACCCTGTATAACTTTTATTTTACATGCCTTCAAGCTGACAAGGGAAGTGTGAGAGCACAGCTGAATAAAAGCAATTAAGAGCATCCAAAATGTATAGCTAGTAAGAATTCTATCTAATGTGACACTACTAGCAAAAGCAGGAATGTCCAAGGACCCAGTTTACCTTTTTTTTTTTTTTAAGCAATTTTAACTTAGTTTTGTTTGCATTTTTTTCCTTCAGCTATCACCATCTTTTTCCTTCAGCATACACCATTTCTTCCCGAAATTATTTCCCAACCTCTTCCTAGTTTCTCTTACTAAGACTTCACTAGCACTTTCAAACCTCATACACTACATATAGTCAATCAAAATCTCTTTGAACTCTTCTTGTAATTGCTTTGGTAAATAAGCTGCCTGCTAAAAATGGCCTTCTGTTCAGCACAGCTGCTAAGAAAGCGTAACAGAGGATTTGTCAACCAAGCATTGTTTGGAAGCAGAAAGGAAGAGTTTAGGAAAAAAAAAGGAAGGTGTCAGATTTTTTTAACTCAAGGTGGGCTGGGTTTCTTTTGCACATCATGCATTTGCAATGATGTAGATTTAAAGGAGCTAATTTATGGCGGTGTTTGAGTAGGATCAGGTTCTTCAGTTCTAAACCTTTTCCCTCTGCTCCTCTTTCCTTTTAAAACCTTGCAGGGAAGCTTACCAGGAGGAAAAGTAGAGCAAAATGAAAGGGAATAACATTAACCTAGAAGATTTTATTTTAAAGCCCTAAAGTCTCCAGCTTCTGTAGGTCAAGATGTAATGATGAAATTGCATGATTAAGACTGTAAGAGTTGTAAGCATTTAGATGTGCAGATATAACCTACTGCAAGCTGCTTCTCTTCCCCCTTGGTTTAGGAGCTCAATGTGCTGTGAATATGACAAGGGTCTCTCACTAGGTCAGCAGTCAGAGCGCTGCCAGTGTCACTGTCAGCAGCTGCATTTCCTCCTGGTTCATCCACTTCCACACAAGAGGTACCCAATCGCCTGAGGGGCTCTCCCTCAGGTCAGAGAGAGGCAGTGGTCAGGACAACTGCCTTGTACTCAGCACTCCTGAAAACAGGCATGTCAAGGGATAATTCAGCACCTTCCACCACAAGAATCACATGTGATTCAAGCATCTGCTGCAGTTCAGTAGGGAGATCAATTGATAAATGTATCATACTAAAAAAATGTAAATATACCAACCATGGGATTTTCTTGATCTGTACAGACACATGTGTAAGTATCCTTAATATTCCTTTATGTGTGTTGAAATACTAAACTTGACTTAAAACTTGATAACATTCAGTAAAAACTTGAATGCTTTTATACTTGAATATGTGTAAAAATGTAATAGCCTTCTCACTCTTTTCTTATAGCAAAAAAGTGAACAGTACCTTTTTTCCTAATTTATTCCCATTTACTAGAAATCAAGGTAAACTATTTTTCTGAAATATTTATTAAAAGTGATTAATTATTAAGAAATATGTGATGGTTTGACTAAGATAGTCTTGAGGGAAAAAAAAAAAACAACCAAGCAACCGAGAATCCCTTCTTCCCAGGAGTAAATAGTTGTTTTTATTGCTGTGATCCATTTTAATTTTGCTGTCCTGACAAGTTATACAAAGCCAATGTAAACCTGTTTTAACCAGACTAATCCTTCAAATACCAGCTGTATTCAGAAGAGTAAAGACAAAAGCTGTAGCCTAGAGCCTAATACAGGAACATAAGGGCAACTGTGACTGACCTGTTCGTACTGCTCTGAGCTACCCTGATGATGTGGTGCAGCTGCAGATACATATATGTGTTTTGGGGCTTTTGGCTTCAGTATGTAGGCTTCCAGAAACACGGAGGACTTAGCAGAAGCTTTGAATTACCAGAACAGCATATGCCAGCTAGATTTGCTGTCTTACAGGATCCTGTGACTTACTCAGCTGCTCAGAATAAAATAGCCAAAGCCTCTAAATTCCCCACAAGTTAGTCTGTCTGGTCAGAAACAAAGCACACAAATTTTGCATCTCCATTAGTCCCCAAGTACCTGGCTCATCTGAGGAGCTCTGAGCTAACAACAAAAGCACAGACTTTCTTTACCAGCAGTGGACACCAAAAGCAGATGCTGTACCTTCAGGCATGTATTAGTAAAAACACACACCAAGGCAGTAGATGATTTGATCAACCTTTGGAATACTCTACCAGCCTTCAGTTAACTCAGCGCTAAGCAGGATGTCATAGACAGAAAGGGACAGGGGTTGTGTGAAAGACTGCAGAGCTTAGTAGGCCCCTGCAGCTCAGTTTACATTGATGAGGTGAAATTTTATTGCACTTCTACAAGCAAGCATTGTTGTGTGTAAGTAGTATTACCATTTGTACCTATTACATTAACACACAGAAAAAATGTTCTTCTCTTCAGAGAAAGTTGCAATAAAGATTTTGGACAAGACAAAGCTAGACCGGAAGACTCAACGTTTGCTGTCTCGTGAGATATCCAGCATGGAAAAACTGCACCACCCGAATATCATCAGGCTGTATGAAGTGGTAGAGACACTCTCAAAACTGCACCTGGTGATGGAGTATGCAGGAGGTGGGGAGCTCTTCACTAAAATTAGTACAGAAGGAAAGCTGCTAGAAACAGAATGTAAAATAATCTTCTCCCAGATTGTGTCTGCTGTGAAGCACATGGTAAGTTGCTCTTACACAGACATGCTGCCTCTCACTACACATTTTGTGGATATTTCTTTTGACTTTCAACAGTAGATTTACTCAAAATTTCAGGCCCATATTTCTGAAAAGCAAAACAGCTATAGAAGAGCTGTGTTAAAGGTTTTCACATCCACCTCAAGTTACTGCCGCTCTGTTGACAGCTTTTGGGAGGAGACTCAACTGGAAACACTTGGTGGGTGGAATCACCCTTTTCGCTCCAGCGTTCTGTTTGCTCTATTGTGCTGTGGGCACCAGTGAACAAAGCTTTGTTTCTTCCCTCTCTGTTTCAAAACACTCTTCCACTTCCAGAGGCTGGTTAGGTGTTGCAAACATCCAGCTTACTTATTAATGAATGTGGGAATCTGCCACTTAAAGATAGTCAATTCCTGGTCCTCACTTCACTGCAAATCTCTGAGGTTAACAACCAACAAATCACTTCTTGCCTAGTCTTCAGTATATACACTTAGGATGATGCTATTTGTGTAGAGACCAAAGCATCTTGTCAAGGCAGAAAAGGAGCAAATCGAAGCAGAATGTACTTCGGAACATCTTCTCTAAACCTTAAAGAGTAATTACAGCTACTTAAAAAAATAAAATCGGGAAGAACTGTTCTACAAGTCTGAGAAGTGGCATTCATTAAAATTGGCTCAGGGTGCCCTCCGGTGGCTCCTGCCCTCCTTGCCACGTAGAGTTTCTGGTGAAGTCAGAAAGAAGGGTGTTCCCAGGTGAATTGCACACTACTTGTGCCTTACATAAATAGCATGCATTTCTTATGTATTTTGAAGAAATTATTGTATGTGCTTTAAGTGGCGGATTAGCTTCAACCTTTTATCCACAGGACAGGCATCTTGCAGCTACAGGAACTGAATTTACATTTCAAAATTACACCACATCTACTTTTTAGAATTAAACAGACTACCACGCTAGCCAACCTCTTCATTTGTACAACAGAGACTTCTGCACATTTCACTTGTGCTAAGCCATCACATCCAGGTTACATCAATCCCATCTCCCTGCTGCCAGTCCCCAAGCATTGAGGATCTCTGGCTGTTACTGATTAGAGATTATATAGCATGCCAAAGGGCTTCTTTATTGCCTCCAGGTACTGTATAATGTTACTCCACAGGATAAGGCAGAGTGCTTATCCATTCCTTCTAGTTATTTCAAAGATTAAGCTGAACTCTTACTTAATGAGGACAGGTGTGTCATGACTAAGAAGAGCAAAATCGTTTGAGTCCTTAGCTACTACTGGCATTTCTGAGGGATAAAGTAGGTGTTATGGTGTATGTATTATAGGTTTCTAAAACTGGAACACCACTAAACTTGGTTGTCCTGCAACATGAAGTACGATGAAGCCCAACCCTTTTGTCCTGCCACCACCAGCTCCTCACAGGACATTAGATCACAGGATGTAATGATAGCAAATGTCATACCTTATAATGTTCAATTGGTGAACTAAATATTTAAAGCTGTAATTTACACGTAGTAACTGCAAAAACCAAGTACTGTGAACTCTAAAAAAATACTGATTTTGCACATAAAGGTGTCTAGTCTTGTAGGATTAGCCACACTGCACTCACATATTTGCTTCATGAAAATAGTTGCTATTAGTTAACAAGTTAAGAGTGCAGTGCTTTAAAAATCCCAGCATCTTTCTTCTCCCTCTAGTCAATTGTTTTTCTGTCTTTGGAGAATTAAGTTAAATTTGTTTAATACTTTTTCCAGTTGCAATACTTGCAACTTGTTTTTGAATTTGGCCAAGATAGCTCCTTTTCTCCTTCAGGGTAATTAACTGATTAGGGATAGCCATTGAGAACTTTCCTAGGAACAAACCAATACCAAATTTTCCTCTTCTTCCACAGCATGACAATAATATCATTCACCGGGATCTGAAAGCAGAAAATGTCTTCTACACCAGTAACACCTGTGTTAAGGTGGGAGACTTTGGATTCAGCACAGTAAGTAGAAGAGATGAAACTTTAAAGACCTTCTGTGGCTCTCCTCCTTACGCTGCTCCTGAACTCTTCCGAGATGAAAACTATATCGGCATTTACGTAGACATCTGGGCACTGGGAATCCTCTTATACTTCATGATGACAGGTAGCATGCCATTCCGGGCAGATACAGTAGGCAAACTGAAGAAGTGCATTCTTGAAGGGACATACACTTTGCCTCCCTGCCTCTCAGAAAATTGCCAGAAACTGATAAAAGGAGTCCTTCAGCCAGTACCAACCAAGCGATACTCTGTCAAACTGATTATGAACAGTGAGTGGATGCAAGGAATACAGTTCCCCAAACCTTTACAGACATTTAAACTGGATCCAAAGTATTTATCAGACATCAATACACTCAAAGAAGAAGAAATTGAAGTGAAAAATATTCTGGAAGATCTGGGAATCACAGAACAGCACATTCAAAACAACCGGGGAAGAGACGCACGCAGCTCCATAACGGGGGTCTACAGAATTGTGCTGCACAGAGTACAGAAGAAAAGGGCACTGGAATCTGTTCCTATCATGTCCCAGCCAGATCCAAAAGAAGAAGACTCGAGGAATGGAATCACTTCTTACAGTGGCATTAAACACACATCCAAGCTGTGTTCTATTTTATAAAATTGCACTGCTGGCTTTATGCTCAGCACATTTGACAGAGGGGATTATTCACTTATCCTTAAGCTGTAGTGTTACAGTTTTTTTGTAATTTTTGAATAAACCAAAAATGCCTCATTTTCTTTGCATCTCTCAATTGACAGTGAAGCACTCAAAAACAGAGCTCTCATGCATTTGTTTTTTTGTCTTTCTGCAGACACTTGGTATAGCCAGTGGAAGAACCCAGTAACTGAAAAGATTGTGAGTGGAGGGGATCTTTTAATAAAGACCATGCTACTGTACTTAATCCATTTGGGATATTCTCTGCACAGGCATGTAACAGTTAACTTCTGAAAAGCTGTACCTAAGCTCAACACAGCTTTACCACTGCAAACTAGGACAGTTTTTGCAGAGAACTAAATTTAAGCAGAGAATGGACTATAATCCAAACAATTGCAAATTCTGCTTTTGAACTTCCTCATCAAATTTAATGAGTTATTTTTTAAAAAGCATTTTATTTTCTTTCAAGAAACATCAAAGCTGTTGTTGGCTGCAGTTCACAACTTGTCATGATTCCAGAAGACATTCAGGATGAGAGTACATATCAGGATTCAGTACTTTAACCCTGCATGTGTGGGTGCCTGACTGGTTGGGCTACCATCAGTTACCCTTCTGATGCCTTCCACTGCTTGCACCATTCTACCAGTCTGGAAGGGCTTGGACTCCAGCTGCACTCCAATAAAGAAAGATTTAAGCATACTCTAAAACCTATGTAGTTTTTAGTTCTTGCCCTACCCCTTGTTACCAACAGCTGAATGCAAGCACAGCACCAAGATCTGCTTATATTCACGGAGCATTACCGGCTTCTCCTCGCTCCTGCCATCCTGCTTTGGCAACTGAAGCTGGCACAAAGCTAAATCTGACATTTGATCACTCTAAGTTAAAAGCTGGACACTCCAGTTGTTCTGAGCATCACCAAAACGCAGATACTCTTATTTTCAGCTTTAGTTGCTTATTCTATGCTTAGATGTTTAACAGCATCAACTCCAGTTCAAAAGGCAAGTGTGGCAGCTGTTCTCTGAACAGGGGCATGCCTAGGATAAGAGGTAGGACCTATGAGTTTAGTTAAGGTAAGATAATCAACACGAGGTGTACACAGATACAGCTAGTGCTTTCACATTTAAAGGCAGGATGCCTTACCTGTTTGACACCAATGAGACAGCCATTTCACTTTAGAGGGAATAGTTAATCCAAATGAGCAATGGAATGACTCTAAGAAGTCACACATCGGAAACTGGACTCAGTGAGGTTCAGGTGTGTACAGAGCAAGAACCAAGCCTCCATCAAAGAATTTCTGAGGGTAATAATACCAATTTTTATAAAGCAGTAATTAAAATTAATTCCATTTCATAAAGCGGGTATTAATTCCTCCACTCCAAGCAGTTTCCATATAAAAGCATTTTAAGCTATCTTGAAACATGGCCCTGATAAAATTGTTTGACACCAGCCTAAGCAACTCTTTTCCCCACTTTCATAGTGGAATGATACTAAGAAGAAAGATGCAGAATGTCCACACAGATTGTGAACCCACAACTTTGGGTTTTTACCAGAGTCAGCTTCCTCTCTCCTGCTAAAGAAAAAGAAATCCATCCTAAAAAACCGACAAGTCAGCACTACTCCCACAGGTTTCAAATATTTCAAACTTTATTTTAATAAAGGATCAGCCTCACAGACCTGTGAGGTCCATGCCAGTAGCTCACTTCTTGGCTTGTCCACTGCCAGCAATGGACTTTGTTCCATGACAGTTTGTTTTACAGGTGCCAAGGTTAAGTTCCATGAAGGCAACCTAAACCAAAATACTTGCAAACACTATCATCATGCATTGCTCCATCATTTTCAGCAGAACAAACAGATTAGTATTCATCAATTTATAATAAACAACTATTTTACCAAGGCTTGACTGTACAAATACAGCAAGTTATCAAATCCTAGTGACAGGTAATACAAACACTTGATTACACACACACAAAAAATGTAACTAACAGAAATAATTTTTTGCTACTTTATATTAGATAATGTAGCTTTGTAGAATTAGCAAAGAAATAAATTCAATGAAACTTCATTCTGTACATTAGCTCAACTTAAATATATATATATATATATATGTATGTATGTATATATATATATATTACAAGCTTAAAAGGCTCATATCATAGTTCATTTCCAATCTGGGCTTTAAAAATCTACCAGAATGGACTCCCCATAACCACTGTATATCTATCTACTACTTGCAAAATGGATAGCTTTAGCTTGCACACTGGGGAAGGGGGGAAAGAAATAAAAGACTCCACTCCTACAGTATTACAGTATTATAGTGAGAAGGACTTCAAAGTACAAAGCCAAATTCAAAGCTAGAAAGAGTCTTTTGGAAAAGTATTACATAAAGACAACTAATAGGCTAGAGTTCCAGAGAAAGTGATGAACATCACTCTCCTCCTTTGTTTGCCAATTAAAACAGCTCCACAATAGCTCTAAATTTTATTTGAAAATTCAGCTGTCTTGGATATTCTACTAAACATAATGGGTTCATTATGGTGCCAAATCAATTATCCCCATTCTATAGAATAAAAAATTTACTACTTCCTTTCTTCTTCATTCCTTCCTCCCAGTCTCCTGTGACTCAAAATGCAGGTATAAAATACATAAGATGTTAGGAGGAATTACATAACTAACACAGTGGATCCACAGGGTTTCTTCTAAGAAATCCACTTGTCAGCCTAGCTGTTCTTGATCCAGTCACTTTGACAGAGAAGAGAGATTCTGTTCCAGCAATGGATGTTCTTGGTTCTATGCCTGTCCCAAAGCAATGGGGTGATGGGAGGCAGACTGGGAGATGAAAGGGAAGGTGACAAAGTGAAAGAGAATTGCAGTATTCAGAAGATTGACTGCTTATTGTCAAGGCACTGAGAACCCTAACATTGAAAGCTTGGACTATTTTGCACACACTTGAGTACTAGTAGAAGTTAACAGTGTAGGTTTCAAGTCATTTGACATGGAAGATCAGGCAGAAGATTCCTTTTTTTTTTTCTTTCTTTCTGTGTACAAAGACTTTGTCATAGACTACAGCTACTTCTCAGCAATTAGAAAAGTTCAGATATGTTAAGGAATCCCCACAGCACCTGGCAAGTCCCTCTATCTCCAATATACTCCTGATTTTAGTGTTCTGAAATACTATAAAACCAGCACACCATATTATGATGATTTTTTTCAAGGAGCCTAAATAAGTTCTCCATGCTCCAATTAAGTACTACTGTACACTGAAACTTCAGTGCTACTGCAATCCTTTTTCTCTCTCTCTCACCCTGCCCTCACACCTCGTTTCTTTTCCCCACCTCACAGAGGTATCTTAATGCTCCCCATTGGAAATGGCGACAGTAACGCCTTCAGTTTCTGTTGTTGCAGGGATTCTTGGCACTTTCTTAGCAGGGCTTGGGATGTGCTAAGAAGAAGGGAAAAAAAACATTAAATACAGTTTTCTAGTTCACAGACATTCACACTTCATGGCTAGTCCAACTCTCAAACAACATTCATGCTACAATGGACGGCTTGGCCTTAAGTCAATCAAATTGGTCATGCTTCATGCAAACAGACTGTGTGAGAAGAGCCAGTTTGTTCTTCTTTCATTCTTGTGCAGTTTCATTCTTTTTATGGTGAAATGTACTTTTTAAAATCGCAGTTTCAACTTTTTACTTCTGGCTTGTATGTTACACATGTTAACAAAATATTCAATGTAACTGCTAAAACCACTTCCTCTTAACATACATGCACATGCTAAGACAAACATGTAAATGGTTCCACCATTTACATCAAACTTTAAAAGAGTGCTGAGTGTTCACCTCATGAACAATGCCTGGGTGGACAACTCCAACTCTTGCTTCCAGAGGTCCATCACTCATGAGTGGGCGTCGGGCATAAGTTCTCCTATGTTTTTCATCCACACGCACAAGATACCATGTTCCTTCAAAGAGATCCTCAACTGAACATTGTGGGATATAATTGGCTGTAAGAAAGGGAGTAACATATTATTAGTTTTTTCCTGGTAAGAGTTTTACCCAACACAGGCCTTTGCAGATTGGATGCATTGACAGAGAAAAAAACAAGCCAGCATTTTTACTTCAGACATGAGCTAAATGAACACAAGCTACTCAGAAGCTGAAAAGGGTTGTACATTTCCTTCATTCTAAACCCTAATCATTTTAAGTCAGGTGGATTAAGTGATAAGCATTTTGCTCTAGGACTAGGAATGACTGACTTTTACTAGGTTTCTTACCCAAATGATGTGTTTCCTGTCTGAGCTTCATGTTTTCAGCAAAGACATCAGGTGCAATACATTTTCTTGAGTCAAGTCTTGTTTTGAGATCAGAAAGGCTGGCAGTTATTTTGTCCAGTGCAGAACCTGCAATATAGAACCATCATGTAAGACAGAGTCAGTACTGAGAACTGCACACTAGTATGTGAACATTTCAAACCTATTCAGAGTACTTTCCATTACAATAGCTGAAGTACTGGCCATTTATAGAAATATTCCCAATTACCAACTCAAAACATTAAACAGAGTTTGAAAACTATTATTTATTCAAGGAGACAAACACTCCCTGGAGCTGGACATTCTCCGTGTGGCACTGCTGTCATTAAGGCACTGCCCTGCAGGTTTCCTTATGCTAGTGAGTTGTGTGACAAGGCATCAAGATCGAGCTGAGCACGGGAGGCAGTCGGCATCACCTCCAGTCACTCACCAGGAGTGGCATCCTGTGTGACCCTGATGGAATACAGGGTAGCAGCAAAACCAGAGCCATATGAGAACACGCTGATTCTCTGTCCCGCAAGCTGCTCTGGGGAGTACCTGAAAATCATACAACAGCTTTTTAAAGTCTGAATTAAGCCAGTTTTAAATAATTACAAACTGCATCTAGCTTTGGAAAAGCAACTAGCAAATTACAGTATCTGTAATACAGGGCTAGCATACTATGTGCACAAATGCTGACTTTTAAAAACACAAATTCAAATACTGCTGTCATGTAATGAGTCTGAAGGCTGTTCAAAGCAAAACATGGCTGAGAAATGCCCTGAATATGACGAAGGCAGATTCCATTCTTAGGCAAACCAAACACGAACATCTTGAAAGTCAACGTCAGAATAAAGAAAAATAAAGAAAAAAAAGAAAACCCAGGCTGAGTGGTTTAATGCAAACTTAATGATTTTGCAAAAGACTGTATTTGGAAAAAAACATTAACTGCTAATTTAATTTGGCTTTGCTTATTATAGCAAGAGAAGACATTCAGATTATTTTTCCACTTCGAAAGTGTTTCTAGGGGAAGGAAGAGGGGGAATGTTTGGGCTGAAAAGAGACACTACCTCACCAATAAGATCCTACTTTGCAAGGTAAACAGTAAGCAGCTGTTTTGGATCAGCTTCTGACACAGACATTTTCAATCTGCTTATCACTTGAACTGAATGTGTATGCAGAATCATGTTTTAACTTTAGTTTTTCTGCTTAAGGCAATGTCATAGGGAAAGGTTTGCTAGACAATGCTTTTACAAGGCTTTCTGAAACCTTTTATGACCTTACTCATTAATAGCTTTTCCCAATTTTATGCTTACTGGGCTAGGAGAGAGGCAAGGCAACCATAGACTGAAGGGGTGTACATATTTCCATTCTGATTGGATACAAGTAATGAAGCTTTGGTTTTCTGATTGAAGAGCTCTGCACTAGCTTTCATAAAAGCTTTTTCCACATCTCTGTCAAAGTATGTATCTTCAAGTTTAATATCCCTATTCAAAAGAGAAAAAAAAAAAGAAGTTCAGAAGCAGTTGTTACTAAAATAGCAGAAAGTAGTAACACACCTTGGATGTGTAACAGATTATGCAAATAAGGAAGACAGCAGCTATTCTCACCTGAAAGCTTCCAGACCACTGAAAACACCATTTGCTGTTTCTGGATTCTGGTCACTGAGGAAGTCATTCAGCAAGAGTCTAGCCACAGATTTCTGTACCAGTTTACAGTATGGAGAATGGAAGATCATGAATCCAAAGTCATTCAAGGTGAAACGTCTGTCTGTCCCCTCTGGAAGTGGCAGAAGTGTTGTGTTACAACCTATGTTTAGTACTCACTTCAATTATGGAAATAAAGCAGGGAGCTGGCAGGACACCAGTCATCGTAACATGTTGGCACAGAAGAGACACAAACATACAAGAAACACACTGTGAAGTGCACTTAACACACTGCACTGCTTCTATTTAAAAATTCTGGTTTTACCACCTTTTGCAGCAGCTAACAATGTTCACTCTTTCTCTAGAATAAAAAGCTATGCTTAACAGAATCTCTATTTTTCTACCCAGCATTATGACACAATAATCTACTTAATTTGCCTCTCTTCACACCTATGCCTCTTAATATAATTGAAGCAATTACTAAATGTCTTGGGTTTAAAAAAATCAATATAACTACTTAACATTTAAATATTAACCTCAGTTTCTTAAAAGCCTGGATAGAGGTGGGTAATAGCATGCTTTTAGCCAAGGCATTATACATTACACCAAAAGATGTCTGTAGAAACTACCGCTTACAGACTATCAGGAATAGCCATGCCAGCACAGAAATAAGTAATTTCATACAGCAGAGAGCAAATATTTCAATCCCTTCAGAACATACACACATCAAAGAGACTCACAGACTAGTTTTTAGACCAGATACTAAAACTGTCTGTGTAGTACACACTCCAGCATCTGCCAACCTTGCAGTATCATCAGGAGAGGCTACGCACCCTTTTGCCACTGGGCATGGATCTTGTTGCGATAGACGGTGTAGCAGCGGTCCAATGCACTGAGGTAGCACTGTATGGAGAGCTTACCATCCACTACAGGGTATTCAGAGACCATGTCTGGTTTATAGAAGTCATACGCATGCTGCATGTGGGTTCCACGCAACCCTGGTGGACAGAAATCGACAGAAGTTGAAAATTAGTTTATTCAGCTGGTTCGAGTCAAATTGGAATGTGTCAGTTGGCACACGTGGGAAAAGCAGCAATTTTGGCTCCAGTTCAGCAGTTTTTCATGGCACTTCTGGCCTTTTAAGGTAAGATTTCACACAATCCTCGACTGCCTGTAGAGTAGGACTGAGCATGACAAACACATGCAATAAAGGACTGTCATATTGTCCAGGAAAGAGAATGTTGTTTTATTCAGCTCTAGTGCTACTCTGTCAATTTTACTGGAGAATCCTCAAGGAAATAAACAAATAGGAGCACCTCTAATTGTTCCCTGCTGCATCGTGTAACTGGACTTGGCTGAGTTAGCCCAGAGCAAGAGGAGACAAAAAACAATTTCTGACATAAGTGGGAGTTATCTGCCACTTGAGGAAGGCACAAAAATCCAGGGAAGAGGCTCCAGGGCAAATGCAGTAGTTTGACCTGACCAGTGTATGTTCTCCCACAGGACTAACCTCTCTCAAAAATCAACGGTGCATTTGGGCCGACCAGCATTGCAACAGCACCAGCTCCCCCAGTGGGCCTGGCATTTCCAGAGGCATACACGGCTATGTCTCCAGCCACCACGAGGGCATAACGTCCTGGGAAAAACACACAGGAAAACCAGTGAGAAAGACCCACAGGTCTTAACATCCATCAGCAATTTTTAGGCTTTATTTATTGAGGAGATGACACTAAGATTAAAGGGCTGTTCAGTTTTGAGTTTTCTCCCACATTTCAACTGGCAATCACCAAAATTTACAGAAGACCTTTACATTAGTAGGTATATCATTATTCTTCACACTATAACTGAATTAGTGGTAAATGCCCAGGGCATTTAAGAAAAAGACTTCAGAAGACAAAAACAATTTACTGTCTGGATGTTATATGATTAAACATGATCATGGCCACTGTAGGGCAGACTGATGTAAGGACAATGAAACTTTTCAAGAAAATACCCCTGACTTACCATCCCAGGAACTGGATTCGATCCAGTTAATAGCATTAAAAAGAGCAGCAGTGCCTCCATAGCATGCATTGGTGGTGTCGATTCCTTCTACGTCTGTATTACCAGACTCTTCAAAAAGCTGCATCAGGACAGTCTTCACAGATTTTGATTTGTCAATTATGGTCTCCGTTCCAACTTCTAGTCTCCCAATACAATCATAGGAAAGGTTGTTCCTCTCCATGAGCTTCTGAACCACAGTCAAGCAGAGGGAATTGATATCCTCACGGTCAGAGCAGAACCCCATCCTTGCCTGGCCTAGCCCAATGGTGTACTTGCCAGCATCCACACCATCATACTTCTCCAGCTCTGTCTGGTCAACATACTGAGAGGGAAAATAGATTTCCAGTGCCACAATTCCCACATCTTTGGGCCAACAGGATTCAGCATTCACTGGCAGAGACCCAGGCATCGTGGCAGATCTTTAAGAAAAAAAAAGAAAACCACAAAACATGTGATTTACTCACATATATTTAGAGTAACCTACTTTCAGTTCCTGTAATTGTACGGGAAGAGTTGCATTGCACGTACTCTGTAATATCATTTGCAAAAGGCAAACCTTTGCCTCTGGTGAAGCTTCGGTACAAGCACACTGTAAACATCATCAGTTTTGCAAGATTTTATTAAGTGAAAATAGAGATTTCAGCCCTGGAGATGAACAGATGTAGGTTAAGCTAAAGCTATCTTTCTGAAGCAAAATACACACTTACTGAGTGTTAAGTGTTTGACAAATTAATGTTCAATCTTACTTCTGCTTATATGCAAAGTCTCAATTTTGCACACAAGCAAGCCAGAAACACTGGAAATTTTTATTAGCATTGCCAGTTGAAAACCCTTAGAAGAAAATCACCATCTTGAAACAGGTCAGGACTCTTCAAAATAATTTTTAAACAAAGCAACATAGGTCACTTTGTTTTGTTTAGATTTGCAGCAAAGCAGAATCATTTGTGGTTTTCTTTTTTCTTTGCGGTTTTTTTCATTTGTTTTTTGGGGGGTGGGGTTTGTTCGTTTTTCTTTTGCTGTCAGGGGACTTTTTGTGTTCTTTTTGTATTTTTAAATTTGTTTCATACTCTACTTTGGCAGTGCGGAGCACTGGAACTGCACACACCATGCATGGAGGAATATTTCAGGGGCTGAGATGCAGTGTTCTCCCCGATGGCGGAGTTTTCTTATTCTAACCCCTGAGCTTTCCTGTCACCACACTCGAGGATTTACTACCCAAGGACACACTTGACCCTACTACTCCATCCCTCCTTTAATTACACAGCCCGGCACCATCCTGCTCGGCTGACATCCTGACAGGGCACTCTTCCCTTCCCTGCCCAGCTCCAAGCTTCCAGAAGCCAGAACGAGCTGCGTAAAGTCACAAAGAACGGCACTACAGCGCACTGCACGGTTTTAAGCAAAAGAACCAATTTCGTCTTGCTGGTGTCCATCTCTACCGCCAGCCCTCCCAGCTCAAGGTTATCCACAATCCACCCGAGAGCCGCGGGAATGCGCCTACAGGGGGTGGCGGCACGCCCCTGCCGCAGGGTGAGCCGAGTCCGGCCGCAGGCTGAGCGCAGGGTGAGCCCGGCCCGGTTGAGCTCAGCCCGACTGAGCCCAGCCCGCCTCAGCCCGGCCGCCCTCCCGCCGCCCCTCAGCCCCTCGCGCCGCCCGCCTCTTACACGCTGCGGAATCCCATGGCCGGCTCTGCCGCCGTGCGCATGCGCGCGGGGCAGTGCGCGTGCGCAGCAGCCGCCCCGCCCGGGGTGCCGGAAGCGCCGGGACAGCGCTCTCGGCTCGGCCGCCGGGAACGGGGCAAAAACCCTGGCAGGACACGACACTGAATTCCCCAGCACTCAAAATCCCGGTGCCGAGAGGCTTCCTCTGTGATTCTGCCTCTGCTTGTTATTTTGGACAATCCCTCGGAACCTTGCTTGTACTTGCAAAGTGGAGCGGTACCGTAATTGCTGTATCTTGCTTTAAACTATACAGATTAAAAGACCCAAACAACCCCCAAACTGAGCAAACCATCACGATTCCCGCCTCCCGGAAACCGCCGGGCAGGATTTGGGATTTGGTGCGGTGCGGCAGCAGGCCGATGCTGTCAGTGGATTCTCTGGAGCCGCGGCCAGGGCCAGAGCACGCTCCGGTGGGAATGTCCAGGAGCCCCAGGGGCTGCGGGGCAGGGATGTCCGTGCTGAGCTGCACTGCACAGCTCACACGCGGCCTGGGGACACACAACAGCGCAGGGTCCAAACCCTGGAGCTGCGTTTTATCCCAAACCTGCATAGGCGCTGCAGGAAGAAGCTTTCTGCTTCCCATATAGTGCAGACACACTGCCCACCGAGAGATCCCAAGGTACCAGCTGGGAAGAGGGCTTCGGGGTCCCGCTCTCTTTCTGGCACAAAACACCTCTTTTTTTTCAAAAAGGAAATTCCAGCTCATCAATGCCTGGCAGCCATGCTGAGGGAGAGCTCACTGCTGCTCCAAGGGCCAGAAAGCTTAAAGTTGGAGGTTGCAGAGAATTCCAAAAGGCCTAACTTTATGGAAGAATTGTAAAAAAAGTCATTGAATAGTTTGGGTTGGAAGGGACCTTAGAGATCACCTTATTCTAACGCCCCTGCCTTGGGCTGGCACAGCTTCCACTAGACCAGGTTGCTCAATGTACCCGACTTTAAACACTTCCAGGGATGGGGCATTCACAGCTCCTCTGGGCAAACTGTGCCAGCGCCTCACCACCCTCACAGTAAAGAATTTCTTCCCCATATCTTATCTAAATGTACTCTCTTTCAGTTTGAAACCATTCCCCTTTGTCCTGTCATACACGCTCTTGCTTCTCTAAGAAGTCCCTCTCCCTCCATTTTTCAAAAAGCTCACTGTTGGTACTGAAAGGGTGCAGCGAGGTCTCCCTGAAGCCTGCACGAAGCATGTAATGGACTTGACAAGTGATGGGCATAGGAGTACAGCAGCTTTTAACCGGGCAGTAAATTACTGGGAAAATCCATATGCCTAAAGGAATGGCATTATTGGTAAAAGACAATGGAAACCACTGTTCTCCGTGTTTGCTCCTAGCAGAACTTTGAGATGCCAAAACTGGCATTCAAATTATATTACTTGCAGTTCTCTCTTGCAGAAGTATTACAGTTCTCTCATCAGAAAACTTTGTGCACAACTAAAGGGAAGGTGTTTCTGTCGCACTCCCAGGCTCACCAAATACCAAGCTCACCAGTCACACTTTATCAGGGCGGCAGCCTGGGCTGTGCTTCCATGAGAAACACTGCTTTGTAAGCACAGTCTGATCACTGAAGGAAGTGGGACATATGACATCTTGAGTCAGTACAGAAAAAAAAATTGTTTACTCGGTGTAAAACAGACCTTGCTTTGTCTTCCTGGTCAAACAGCAAACAACATCCTATTATTGAGTTTTTACCGCAAATGAAAACTTTCTCAGAAGTATGATTTGTTTTAAAAGAACAAGATCCCCAAATGCCTTGATTTATGGAAATGAGAAACATCCTTTGTTTCACGTCTCCTTATGATTCTGCTGGGAATGAACAAGAAGCGCAAGATAAGCCACTGCTTTCTGCTTGTGTTACCAGAAACACGTTCACTCGTAACGACTGGTGGCATTATTGTCTTTCTAAGGAATTTGAGCATATTATGTCAATGACTTGACTCTGTTATTTCCCGCCTAAGTTTTTTATTCTAACAGAAAATAAGTCCCGGCCTTGCTTGCTACAAGCGATGCCTTTGGGTCCAGAGGAGCTGTGGGCCGGGCCGCGCCCGTGGCAGACCCGGCTGTGACATC
>PYHW01009189.1:2916800-2928113 GCA_013186435.1 Turdus rufiventris | reverse complement strand
GGTGGAGCTGGCTCCCTGCAGGCAGCACGGGGGGCGGGGGAGGTCCCTCCTTCCCTCCTCTGCCACAGCCCGCGGGAGAGACGAGGGGGCCCCGTGCCGCCATCCCCTCGGCCCATGGGGTAAGCGGGGGACTCCTGCCCCCGCCTGCCGCGGCAGGAGCAGGGGTGGCTCCGCCCCCACACTCCGCCGCCACAGGAGCAGGGGTGGCTCCGTCCCTGCCCCCCGCCGCTACCACAAGAGCGGGGGGGGCTCCGTCCCTGCCCGCCGCTGCCACAGGAGCAGGGGTGGCTCCGTCCCAGCCCGCCGCTGCCTCCATGGGAGCAGGGGTGGCTCTGTCCCCGCCGCCGCCGCCATGGGAACGGGGGTGCTCTGTCCCTGCCCGCCACCATGGGAGTGGGGGTGCTATGGTGCTATGTCCCTGCCTGCCACCTCCGGAGCAGGGGGCAGGGGGCTCCGTCCTGGCCCCATCAGCAACCCTGAGCAGGGCGAGCCTGCACAGCCTTAGCCGAGCCAGTAAACCCCCTGCCATGCCACGATTCTGTTACTATTTGCCAACTTTGTTGCACACGGGTCCTCGCTATGAACGACAGAGCGGCTTATATTCGGATACGGCTTATTTAAGGACAAAAACCGAAATGTTTGCCAATACCCAGAGATGCGGCTTATAGTCCGTGCGGCTTATATTCGTGAAATTACTGTAACTCCATTTTTATGAGACAAGCAGCCATTCTGTGACCAAGCAAGTCATCTGTTCTTGCCCCTTCCCTCATTATCAGACCCTGGAGGTCCTGTGAAACAAGAGACAAACCAATCCTATTTCTATTCCCTACCAGCCCCCAGCCTGGCATCATTCCTCCCCATATGCAGGACTTAGCATTTCCCCTTGTCAAACTTTGTGGGTTTTGTCTCTGCCCATTTCTATGCCCGCAAGACCAGGTAGTGCATCTGCTACTGCTCCCAGTTGGTTATCATCTGCAAACACAACACAGGCACATTCTGTGCCATCATCCAGGTCTTTAATAAAGATATTGAGCTCTATTATCTCCCATGGTGACCCCTGGGGTTTGTGGCACCAATTACCACGCTTTGGACCTGGTCCTTCATTCAGTTCTCTGTCTGCCTCAATCTTTACTCTTCTATCCTATACTTTGTCAGCTTGTCAACAATGATATTACAAGAGACACTAATCAAAGTCTTTCCTGAAGTCAAGGTCCCCAAAACCCATCTCTCTCCTCTTAACCAATAAGCTAGTCACATTATGGGAGATGGCAACCAGGTTGGTCAAACACGGTGTCCCCTTCATAAATTCATGCTGACCACTCCTGATGACTATCTTGTCTTTCAGATCTTGGGAAGTTCTTTTTCGGATAATTTTCTTTATCACCTTCCCAGCAACTGAGATGAGGTCGACCAGCCCGTAGTTCTCTGGATCTTCCTTCTTGCCCTCCTTGAAGATAAAGGGTAATACTTGCTCTCTTTCAATCTTCAGAAACCTCTCTCACTTGCCATGACTGTCCAAATGTAACTGACAGTGGCCTCACAATGACACCAACCAGCTTCCTCAGCACTGGTTGTGATCCATCCTATTTGTCCTGTGGCCTTACATATGTTCAATTTTTAAAAGTGCTCTTCTCCACTGACAATAAATCACCCTTGCTGCAAATATTCCCTCTGATCCCAGGAACCTGAGATTCTTGTTAGTTTGCCTAGTTTGCATGGTAATGTTGTAGGCTGGGGGAGTTTTTAGAATTTTTTCCCATTATTATGTTAAGCTGGACGAGGCGGCTCCCCTTTTAGCCGTTAGGTGCTCAAGACAAAAGGATGGCTGGGCTGTCCCGATGGCTCAATTACGGAAGGTGGAGTGCTGCTTTGTCCTTCCGAGGGTAGGGGGACACTGGCAGCTCGCCGGCCCGAACTCGGGGAGAGAGGTTGGTTTCTCCGTGGTGGGATCAGGCCCCTGGACTCCAACTACTAAAGCTTCCTGCTTCTGAGAATAGCGCTGAGAACCGGGACGCCCACAGTGAGCAAGTTCTTTCCTCACCTTTCTCCCACCTGGGATGGAGCTGCCACCTCGCTCCCCTGCTCCTACAGCAGTCGCGACTGAGAGGCTGCCTGCCCTGCTCCATCGGGACTGTGAGGAGGAGGAGAGCATCTGTGACTGGAGAAAGGGACTGATACTGAGTTTTCATTCTGTTCTGTCACTGTTTTTGTTTTTTTTTCTCATAGCTGATGCTGTTTTTGTTTGTCTTGTAGATATACCAGTAAAGAACTGTTATTCCAAACCCATACCTTTTGCCTGAGAGTTCCTGAATTTCCAAATTACAGTAAGCTGGGAGGGAGGGGATTTTCACTATCCTTTTTTTTTTTTTTTTTTTTTGAAAAAGAGCTCTCACATTTTCCTGGCAATACTGTCCCTTTAAACCAGGACAAGTAAAGAGACAAAGAAAATGCTGAACACCTCAGCCTTATCCATGTAATTTGGCACCAGTTACTCTGTCCAGTTTAGCAGTGGGTTTTCATATTCACTCCTCTTTCTTTTGTTATTTATATAGTTGTGGAACATTTTGTCACATATCACATCCTTCGACGGACTCAACTCCAGCTCAGCTTTGTCTTTGTCTTTCCTAAACGTCATTCCTGCATGATCAGATTCCACTTGGGTCACCTGGCCCTACTTCCACCCCGTGTTCCACACATTGTTTTTAGGTTCTGGTGCAGTTAAAAGCCCTAATCACATCCAACCAGGCCTCCTGACACATTCCTTGGGTTTCTATTTGTCAGAACAGACCTTTCTATGCTTGGAGTGGGTGACCCTTGAACATCAGCCAGCTCTGCTTGACCCCTCTTCTATCCAGGATCGCATTCCATGGGATTCTTCCAAACTTCTGAAGACATTGTAAATCAGCTCTTATTAAATCCAGGGCCATGATCTTGCTTTTTGCCCTGCTTCCTTCTCCTAGAATCCCATATTCCACCACCTTATGGACACTTTTGCCAGTGCCGCCTCTGATTTCATGACCCTGACTAGGTCTGCTCTGTTTGCAAGTATCTTGTTCACTTGAGTGCTTTTCTGTGCCAGTTCCTTGATTGTCTGTCATGGAAGGTGCCATCAATGCACATCAAAGCTTGTGGATTGTTTCAGCACTGTTGTATTGCCCTTCCAGCAGGTATCAGCATGGGTAAAATCCCTCATGAAGACTAACACCTGTAAATTTGAGGTTTTTTCCAGCTGTTTGAAGAAGGCCTCAGCTTATTCTTCCTGATCAGGAGGTCTATATCAAATCATCCCTATTGGTCTGCCCACTAATCCTGACCTGTAAGCTCTCAGCCAGCTCATCCTCCATCCCCAGGCAGAGTCCATGCATTCCTGCTGCTCTCATGCATAAAGGCCAGCTCCCTGTCCTTGCCTTCCAGCTTGCCATTCCTAAAAACCCAAATACCTCTCAGCTGCAGCATGGCAGTGAGGTGAGCCAGCCCTGAGCATATGTCCCTGAGCCCAGTGAGGTCCCAGCCCTGCACCTGCAGCCACCCACGATGCTCCTGTTTGCTCCCCATGCTCACGCCTGAGCTGAAGGGCAATTCGGGCTGCTGTGCAGGGCTGGTTGTCTTCACAGCTTGTGCAGAGAGACTGACCTCTCAGTTTCTCCCATGAGAGATTGGTGGTTTAAATAACAGTGTCCTTTACCCCTCCTTGTGTGCATATGTAAAGGCTTGCTACAGTAATATAAAAGTAATTTTAAAAGATTTATTTTTACTTGTGGAAGATCACCAACATTGACGACACAGGAAATGTCAGGAGTATTATTTAAAAGCTCTGCTTTTTTAGGTCATATCAGGCCCATTATCTTTTGTTATCTTTTTGAAATGATTAATGTTCTTGCTGGGCTTTGTGTGTTCTTTCACCCCAAGGGGTCCCATGGCTGAATGCCTCTCCACTATGGAATTATCTCCTGCAGATTTTTTCCTGTTTGTTAATACCATCTTGAAAATAAAAAGTCACTGAACTTTAAAAAGCAAATCATAAATCTAGGTGGGTTTTTATTTTTTAAGACAAATACCAATATTTTGGGGCTTGATTTTCCTCTATATTAGCAGAGAAATAGATCTTCTAAAAGGGATTTCCTCCACTAGCTCAAGGACAAGCAAAGCTATATTGCTCAGGGATTTATCTGAGATGAAGGTCTCAAGATTAAACCCATGCTTCAAAATGAGTACAGTGAGGACCCCTGGGTCCCAGACCTCGAACAAATCTGGGAGAAGTGGAGAGAGAGTCTTCTTCCTATTTGTTTTCATTTTTCTTCCTATCCATGTTTTCCCTAAGTAGTCATTTAGCCTTGAATGCAAGAGCTCTGAGCCAGAAAAAAAAAAAAGACAGAGAATCGATTTCATCTTCTGTAAGCAGGAGATGAGTTTAAAAATTTTCCTGTAAGCAAGACAATTGTGTGCTCTTCTTCTTACAAGAGTGCTCGCTGAGTGCAGGAATAACAGATACTGGCACAGCTGTAGCAGTGAGCTTGAGCTGCCAGGATTGGAGCTGCTTGCAGCTGCTTACAGGGGGATTTTGTACCTGTAGGTTGATAACGGGGCTCTGGGATTTCAAAGTCAGAAGGGAGGTGGAAAGACAGAAGCTGGCTCAGCAGTTGTCTCCTCAGCAACCCAAAGTGGAGGGTTATAAATAATCATGTGGTGCAGAAGGACTAATTAAGTGTTGAGTGATACCTGTGTCTTTTCCCAATTGTCCTTTGTTTTTCAATCTTCAACAGCAAAGTTCTTGTGAAGCAAGTTAATTGGTGTTCATGGATGGAAATTCAGCTCATTGAGCACCACTAAGTTTAAGTTTTTTTCTGGGTCCTCAAGAAAGAGTTGGTAAAACTAAAGTATAAACTTTTGTCATTGTTAGTCAGCTCCTGACTGAAGGATTCAGTGAGATAAAAACTTCAGGAAGGGTAATTATATTTTAAACTAGAGTTGGTAAAACTAAAGTATAAACTTTTGTCGTTGTTACTCAGCTTTTGACAGAAGGATTCAGTGAGATAAAAACTTCACAAAGGGTAATTATATTTTAAACTTTGTCTGATGTTGCCTGCTGCTCTTTTTTGAGAGGTCTACTCCTGTACTTCTTTTGGGTCTAGTAAACTAAAATACTTGGCAAGACCAGTACTACCAGCTTCTGTGGAATGGCTGAATATTACAGAAGGTTTTAGGGAGAGCCAGCTGTCCCCTGAACTGTTGTTCAGTTGGTTTTGCTGATGCTTAGCCTCCTGCCCTCATATAAGCCACACCATTTTGACTAAAATTTTGGTCTGAACCCGGAAGTGCGGCTTATAATCAGGTGCGGCTTATATATAGACAAAGAACAAAAAGTTGCTGGTTTAGTTTGGAGGACAGGTGTCTGCTGAGAAAGGCAGGAGCTTCTCTTTGAAATGGAGATGAAACCCCCTCCCTCCAAATTATTATAATTTTGAAATCAAGAGGCTTTCAGACAAAAATATAGGAATTAGGAATAACAGTTCTTTTTTGGGAAATTAAAATACAAATACAGTACTACAAAGAAATAAACTCCAAACCCTGACAAAGTCAGAGTACAACCTGACACCCCTTCAGGCAGGGTGTTGGTAGCAGTCCCATTAAATGGTGGTTGCAGTGCTCTTGCAGTGACAGATGTGGTTCAGTTGGTGCAGTGCTCCTGTACAAGGTGCAGTTTCCCTCCAGAGGTCCAGTGGTGATGTGGAGAAATCCTATTTTTCCTCTGAAGTCCAGTGGAGAAAGGGGTTACCTTAGTGTGCCAAAACCTCTGTTTTTATCTTGGTAATAAATGTTGGGCTCTTCTCCCAATGGGATGCAGTAATTTTATCAGTCACACAGTGGGACTCAATGGGCCATTAGCAGAAAATGACTGGCTGGAGGAAGGATGGGTTTTGCAAAGATAAAGAACAATGCCCTGCCTGATTTCAATGGATGGCCCATTGGCAGAATATCTCCCAGGGAGATAAGGATCACTGCCCCCACCCTCAACAGATAGTGATAGAATAGAAAACTTTTATCACACTCTGTATTGTAACTCAAGACAGTTGCCGACACCTGGACGTGCTTATAATCAGGTGTGGCTTATAATCGTGAAATCACTGAAAACTATCCCTTGCTTTGATATTCAGATCTGAGCTATCAGTATTGCACTTTACAGTGCACTATATATCACCATGTTAGCCATTTGTACACTTTTTAACTGAAAATAATTAAATTAATATTGATGTACTTTTATAGCTTTGTGAGGAAAAACATACACAGGCTCAACCAAGGAAAACAAAGCAAAACTCCTGATGCATCTAGGTGGGCTTGTGTGTGTCTCACTGGCCACTTCTGACTGCCCTTTTGCAAAAAACAACCAACAGGAATTGCGTTCTCTAGCAACTTCTTTGTAACTGCACATTACTTAAACACCACTTACGTGACCAGAGCTGTCATTTTAGAGCAAATTCAATCACCCACTGCTCAGTCAGTCTTTGACCTGGAGCACTGGATGCCACTGACATCCAACCCATGCAGCTGTTCAAAAGCTGTGCCCCTCAGCATGAGCACAGGGGCTGCGTGTGAAACTGGGGAATGCCCCAGCAGAAACCAGGCTGAAATTCTGCACAAGATGTAAATGAGTGGTGCTAAAGAGGCAAGAGTATTTCTTATGGACATTGAGATCCTGCTGGTACATTTTTATTAGAGGTATGTGCCTAAAGAGGGTTTCTTGCTTTCACATGTATGTATTCCTTGAGGAATTCTGATGTGCACTGGGGTTTTTTTTTGATGAAAAAGAAGCTATCACAATGAATTCATTTTTTTTACACTATTGTTATGTATATGAAAACACAGCTACAATATGGAAAATAGAATTTGATAATCTGTGATGAATGTATGGCATGAGGGACTTTCTGTCAGAGAGCATGAAAGTGTCACCTGCAACCTTCTGAAGACAGTCACTTATGAGAACCTTTTTACATGGAAGTCAGTTTTAAAAGTGATTTTTTTTCCTGTGTATGAAGTATGAGAGCAGTGAGCCAAGGAAGTCCTATAATTCCCCAGAGGCCAGAAGAACTGATGCTGCTGTCATGGAGCACTGAGCCATCCTGCAGTTCCATTGTTACTGTAACTTCATTCTAATCCTGCAAGTGGGAAGAATTTAGGAGGTAATCCTCAACAAAGCTAATAATTTCAGCCCAACTCAGGGCCATGTGGTTTTTTGTGATTTCAGCAAATACATAAGAGTTATTAGTAATTATTGATCTAAACAGTAGTTAAAAGAAAAGAACTGTGGTTTTGCACACAAATGTTGACGTGGCATTTTTGTGCCATTTATCAGTCAACAGGAGTTTTTCAGTGCTGCTGATTTCATTTGTCTATATTGCTCAGTGACACAGTAAGAAATACACAGCAGCTTACCTAAAATTATTTAGAACTGTTGTCTGACACTGAGACTCTTAAAGCTAAAGGAACTGCTGAAAGGACTAAGCTTAGTGGCGGATCTTCAGATAGAAGGGAAGTATATTATGTATTTCAGCAAGTGATATTATCTATTTTTGTATTTCTTCCCTTGGAGCTCTCTTCAGGGAATGACCTGTGGTTTTCAAAGTTATTTAGCACATTCAGAAAAAGAAAAAAGAAAAGAAAAAAGAAAAGAAAAAAGAAAAAAATAATAAAAAGGTGAAAGCTGTCCCTGCACAGGACAGGGATTGGAACTGAATGATCTTTAAAGGTCCCTTTGGAAGCAAGGCATTCTGTCATTGAAGTGGAGTACTTGTGAATGGAGCACAGTGAAAACAAAGTTTCTCATGGAAAAAGACCTCCATGAGCATGGTCCATAATATCTGTCTTTACATTTTAGTTGATCACTATCAAATCTCTTTGACTGCCTAAACTTTCTTTTTCCATTTCCTCTTTGTTATCTGGTCAAACTTAGTCTATAGAAACTTGTCTTACCATTCTGCTCTACTTTTTTCATTGTCATTCTCAAATTTGAGGGCCACATGTTAACCAGCCAGGCAAAGCTGGTTGTCTAGGGTTCAGGTAATCGCTTGGTTGGAAGAGACCTTCAAGATCATGGAGTCCAACCCATGCTCTTACACCTCAACTAGACCATGGCACTGAGTGTCACATCCAGTCTTTTTTTAAACACATCCGGGGATGGTGACTCTACTACCTTCCCAGGCAGACCGTTTCAGTACTTTACCACTATTTACATTAAAAGCTTCTTCCTAATATCCAACTTAACATGACAGGGCAGGTCTTTGCCTCATCAAGGAGGGCCAGATGGAGGAAAAAAGAAGAGATGATGCCCCATGGAATTAGATGGTGAGTGATGGAGCCATTGTGCCCCCAACCCCCATGCTTGCTCTTAACTATTGTTTTCATTTTGGTCTTTTTTGACTAAACATGATAAAGAAAAGCTGTGCCTTAAATGAGAACAGTAGGGAAGGCATTTTTCCTTCCTTTCTCCATTTCCCTCCACTCCAGACCCAACCCAGCTGACTCCGGCAGGACTTGTGCAGCTCTTTTCTTCACAAGTTTCACTTCCAGCAGTTAGTGTTTTGACCAGGCCTTCAGTGGTCCCTCCTGAATCCTGCTGGCAGCACACGGGAACCTGTCAGTACTGCTGGCAGATCACCTTTGTGAACTGGAGTGCTTGAGTGAGAGGCTGTGCTGCACTTGTTCCTTTATGTAACCAAGAAAGCCAGGACAGTTCTTGAATTTACACGAACTAAGGGAATCCAGCAAATATGGGTAATATTATTAAGAAGAATGGGTTCCCCCAGCACTTTGTGTTGTCTGAGGGAATGCTTTTATTGCATGGTGAGATCCATAAATCTGAGGCACTTTCTTTTTCTATGCTGAAATGTGACAATTGTGCCTCAAGTTCTCCTTGAATTGTTGCAGCTCTGCACGCATTGCGTAAGTTTGGCATGCCTGCAGTAGTAGCAGCAGGCATGACAGTAATTTCACGACCATAATGCGCACCGGACTATAAGGCGCACCCCCTGAGAGTCGCAACTTTGTAGCTCAGATAAAGCGCACCGGACTATAAGGCGCACTTACGGGTTTGAGGGAAAAGTTTAGTCAAAAGGGTGCGCCGTATAGTTGTGAAATTACTGTGCTGTTTCCTGATAGAATTCTTTTGTGGTTACAAAGCAGGCTTTGTACATCTGAAAAGAAAACCCAAACAACTTTGCATTGATTAATTGTATTAACATCTTGCTTAGTCAGAACATGTGTGTGTTGATATGCTCTGGTATCACTGTAGCCATTTCCAGAGACGAGTTTCAACACTTAGTCCCATACTGTTGGCTTATGAACATAGAATCCAGGCTCTGCCCTTTGAGGGAGACTTACTCATATCACCTACACTTAATATTAACTGCTGTAAGGAGCTTATTTTAGCACTCATTTCATAAAGCTGCCAGAAGGTGTTTCTCTCATTTAAAACAAACTTGAGGCTATTTTAAGAATTCAGCACCTCAAGGCAGGTGTTTTAATCTTAACCTAAAGCAAGCCACTAACTACAGTAATTTCATGATCACAAGCCGCACCGTTTTGACTAAAATTTTGCTCCCACATCGGAAATGCGGTTTACACTCAGGAGCGGCTAATATGTGAATAATTGTCTGACATTTCCAACCCCGGAAGTGCAAACCAAGGTGCCAAGTCGAGCAACCTGCCAGTAAAACCTGGCATTTCGCGATTGTTACAAATTGGTTACTCTGTTGCGTGGAGGGTGGAGGTGGGCTCCGTGCAGGCAGCGTGGTGGGGGGAGGCGGTAAGGCGGGGGACTCCCTTCTTCAGACAGTGCAGCCTGAGGGAGAGCCAGGGGGCTCCGTGCTGCCATCCCCGCAGTCCGGGGGGAGGCAGGCGGCTCCTTCCTTCTGGCCCTGTGGCCTGGGAGGAGGCAGGGTGCTCCCGTCCTCGCCTGCCACCCCCGTGGGTGCCAGCGGGCTTCCTTCCCTGCCTCCTACCACCACCGCGGGTGCCGGTGGGCCCCGTGTCCCCTGCCACTGCAGCGCAGCACCGGGCCAGGGCGAGCAAACCCAGTGGTGGCAGCAGCCGGCCCCGAGTGGCCCCGCTGAGTGATAGCGCCGAGCTGGGCCATCTGGCCCCGTCGGCAGCCCCGAGCAGGCCAAGCCCTCACGGCCCGAGCCAAGCCAGTAAACCCCGCCATCCCGCGATTCTGTTACTATTTGGCAACTTTGTTGCATGCGGATCCTCACTGCGAACGACAGAGTGGCTTATAATTGGGTGCGGCTTGTGTATGAACAAAGAACGAAGTGTTTGCCAACACACGGAGATGCGGCTTATAGTCAGTGCAGCTTGTAATCATGAAATTACTGTATTTCAGAAGGCTCTGATTCTGATTGACAGCTGAACAAAGCAGGATGCTAGAATTCTTGGGAAATGCAGCTGTCTTGGGTTACAACAGAGGGTATGATAAAAGATCTATTCTATCACTATCTGTTGAGGGTGGGAGCAGTGATCTTTATCTCTGCAGGAGATATTCTGCTAATGGGCCATCCATTGACACCAGGCAGGGCATTGTTCTTTATCTTCTCACAACTCATCCTTCCTCCGGGGAGGTATCTTCTGCTAATGGCCCATTGAGTCCCACTGTGTGACTGATAAAATTACTTCATCCCGTTGAAAGTTGCTCCAGCCAGGGGGAAGAGCCCAACAATTCTTACCAAGATAAAATCAGAGGTTTTAGGACACTAAGGGAGCCCCTTTTTCCACTGGACTCCAGAGGGAAACTGCACCTTCTACAGGAGCACTGCTTCAACTGAACAACATGTGTCACTGCAAGAGGACTGCAACCACCATTTAATGGGACTGCTACCAACACCCTGCCTGATGGGGTGTCAGGTTGTACTCTGACTTTGTCAGGGTTTGGAGTTTATTTCTTTGTAGTACTGTATTTCTATTTTAAATTCCCTAGTTAAGAACTGTTATTCCTAATTCCCGTATCTTTGCCTGAAAGCCCTTTGATTTCAAAACTATAATAATTTGGAGGGAGGGGATTTATATTCTCCACTTCAAAGAGAGGCTCCTGCCTTTCTTAGAAGACATCTGTCCTCCAAGTTAGGACAGATTTTGGAACCCAATGTGGGGCTCGAGGGCATCGAGAGATAAAAGGAAGAACAGTTCTTGAGTAACCTAATTTTTTGTGTGCTGATACAAAAACCTCATTAGGTGGCAATATGTTGTCTAGTTTACCCTGGTTTGGGTGGCACGTGGTTGTGGCTGTATTTCTCCCATTTTCAGGCCCTTATCTAAACATGGGCC
>PYHW01009189.1:2884868-2910295 GCA_013186435.1 Turdus rufiventris | reverse complement strand
TTTGTTTCTTTGTAGTACTGTATTTCTATTTTAATTTCCCTAGAAAAGAACTGTTATTCCTAATTCCCATATCTTTGTCTGAGAGCCCTTTAATTTCAAAACTATAATAATTTGGAGGAAGGGGGTTTCCTTCCTTTCAAAGAGAGGCTCCTGCCTTTCTTAGAAGACATCTGTCCTCCAAACTAGGACAGCAGCATGGACATAGACTGTAAAACAAGGTGGTTGCTTAATAGCTGAACTTGAGAGCGGAACGCAAATGCTGAAAAATGTTCCAATGCATCCTATTATTCTGACATGGTAATACACACAGTAAAAGTGCAATTCTGAGACAGAGTTTAAAAAAAGATTGACGGGATTCTAAGCTATAACCATATAAAACATTCCTAGTTAAACATAACACATTATAAACAATAATACAGTAATTTCACGATTACAAGCCGCACTATTTTGACTAAAATTTTGCCCCCACCCTGGAAATGCGGCTTACACTCAGGGGCGGCTAATATGTGAATAATTTTCTGACAGTTCCAATCCCGGAAGTGCAAGCTGAGGTGCTGAGCCGAGCACCTGCCAGTAAAATCCAGATTTACACAATTGTTACAAATTGGTTACTCTGTTTCGTGGCGTGTGGAGCCGGGCTCTGCGCTGGCAGCGCAAGGTGGGAGGAAGGTGAGGGGACTCCCTCCTTCAGGCAGCGCAGCCCAGGGGAGAGACGGGGGGCTCTGTGCTGCCATCCCCGCAGCCTGGGGAGAGGTGGGGGGGCTTCCTTCCCTGCCTGCCACTGCCGCCACCGGACCGGGGGGGCTCCTTGCCCTCCTGCCGCCACCGCCATGGGTGTTGGTGGGCTCTGTCCCCCCTGCCACTGTGGCGCAGTGCCGGGCCAGGGCGAGCAAGCCTGGCGGTAGCGACGGCTGACCCCGAGCGGCCCCACCAAAGCAGCATAGCACCGAGCTTGGCCATCTGGCCCTGTTGGCAGCCCCGAGCGGGCCCAGCCCACATGGCCCAAGCCAAGCCAGTAAACCTCACCCCCGATCCCATGATTCTGTTACTCCTTGGCAACTTTGTTGCACTCAAGTCCTCGCTGCAAATGACAGAGCGGCTTATAATCAGGTACGGCTTATGTATGAACAAACAACAAAATGTTGCTGACACCCGGAGATGCGGCTTATAGTCAGTGCAGCTTGTAATCGTGAAATTACTGTACATAAATCTAAAAAGCATACTATATAAAGAATAAATATAAATGAAGTTATCCACTGATGCTTTTCCTGTTTTACTATGAGGACTGCTATTAATATGGACATTTTCAAAGCTGGAAGGCTGACTGGAGATGCATAGATGGGTATTTCCTATAGATCAGGATTTTAGGATGGGTTATTGTCCATGAAATCACTATCAGTTTGCAAGCTGTCAGTCTCCATAAAATATCCTTGGTGCTTGGGTTACAGAGCATCAAGGAAATGCAGGCTGAAAATTGGTATTTGGATGCTATTACTGTATGTGAATTATCAAATTTCTCCCTTCATGTCTTCAGGATGAAATACATGTAGGAGCTTCCAGAAAAAAAAAAAAAAGAAAAAAACCAAATTTTGTCTTCTCAAATCGAAATTTAAACCAGCTGTCTTTGGAATAAGCTCCATTGTCCAGCCTGTTGCATACTTCATGCAATGCTGCCTCCTTCACTGCAGGTGTGACAGTAAATCCCTGGCACTGAGATGTGATAATGGAAGATTACCAGAATTTTTGAATTAAAATTGCAAAAACTTGTTTTGTATTATATTATGGGAAATGGGAGTAGAGGGGTAGAGCCTCTGGAGGGGGAAATCCCCATCACACTCTACAGAATCTGGTTCTTGATCTTGTTTTCTGGCCTTGCCTGGCTGGGCCGTGTTTAAGCCTGTAGCTAGGTGTGATTTTGAAAAACATATGGCTTTCTTGGCCTCTGTCAACAGCTGCCAATTCACATCCACAAGCAAAGGAAACTTTTGCAAGTTTACACCTACCATCCCATATCTTACTTGTATGTCTACTGTCGCTCTGACATGAATGGATGCATAATGGTGAGCTTAAGAGGTATAAACCTAGGTAGGGGGTTAAGCTAAATCTGGTTCAGCTCAGGTAACCCAGGTAACCTATTGCCCCTAACCCAGCCAGACACCTGAAATTCTGCTCATTTTTATTGTGGGTTCTGCCATTTGAGTATTGTAGTCAAGTAAGGAGCGTATCTCGATGAGGAAAGTTGAGTAAGGCATTGATAAAGGCATTTCCCCTGTGTCAGGTGGTTCAGTGTAAAAGAACATATTCTAAGAGGACCTTTACTTTGACCTGTGCTTGTGTCAGTTCTATTGTGCAAGACCTTGCTGACTGGACAGATCATACATCTAAAACAAAAGCACTTGCAGAGCCTTCCTGTGCCAGTAGGTGCAGAGGCTATTTTAACAGGATAAAATTCTAAGGTGGATTTTGTCCATGTGTTGCCTCAGTCTTTAAGGAATTCCTCAATTCCTACTCCTACTGAAGCCAGTAAAGCCTGAGAAAGGATCATCCTGAGGAAGGTGCTCCAGAATCTGAGTTACATTTCCTGTGAACACCGTCTATTTTACAGTATAAAATTGCAAAGAAAAACTAAGAATTCAGGCCCAGCATTGCCTAGTTGGTTTTGAGAGCTTTTAAAGTTGTTTAATTTTTAAATTTTTTAAACTTTTAAGTTAAGTTTAATTTTTAAGTTTTATTAGATCTCCTGAATCCTTGCTGCTCTGAACACAGAGCAAAGTTGAATGTAACACTGCTTTTTTTGCTGAGAGAAATCTGTTACTTGAAGTTTGTCATAAAAAGTTTTTTGAAACATCTGCCACTTAGGGCAATTTCACTTTAAAGGAAAATACCAAGTGATTTGCTAGACACATTTCCTCTGGGAAGCTTGTAAAGGAGGAATTTACACCTGAGCTTGAGAGATCCCTTTAAACAAATACTGATGTTTTACTAGGTGTTCCCTCAAGAAAACACTGCTTTAAAGGTCTTACACCTTCAGCTGCTGAAATCTTCTTGATAATGTTTCCTATGACAAATATCTCACATGGCTTTTCCTTGCTTAAGCCACTTCACAGAATTACAACATGCTCACACCTGTTGTAGAAACATCAGGTTTGCGGAGGAAATTCTCACGTGAAGCCCTGACCACTGAAAATGCCAATTGCTCTGTGCAGTTAAGACACCCAAGTTTGACTTTTTGAAGAAAAGCAGCACTGACCTTTAAGCTATCACCTCTGGTCCTGTGCAGAGCTGTAAAGGCTCAAGCAGTCACAGTTCCAGGTAAGCACACTCTAGGTCTTTTTTTCTTTAAGAGATTAAAGTATAGAAATAGATAAAGTACAGTTTTACTTACTCTCAGACGTCTGACTAACCATGACTGCTACAACAAACAAAACAGTGACAAATCTCACATCCATTCCTCTTTGGAGCTGCGGAGCACAGGCACTGAGCAGGTCAGGTGAGCTGCAGGACTAACACCTGACCCTACCTGCCGGCTGCTGGGGATGAACGTTCCTTAAAGCCCCACCCTGAGCAACAGCTTGGCGTCAGTTCTGTCCTGTGTGGCACTATGAACTTCAGCAGGATTCCTCCTCTCAGCTGGAGACGTGTGGTTCAGTGTTTTGCCATATGGTATTCCATGTGTGTATTCCACACAGCTCCCCAAGATGGTACTGCCTCACAGCCACATCCTTGCTGCCCTCCTCACAGACTTGCCGAGGGTAGGAGTACTTCAGAAACAAGTACATGCAGGATTTAGGGCTAAGAAAAATCCCTTCTGCTATTAGGTGTCATCTGCATGGAAGCTACGCATGCAATGCTGTGGCCCAAACCTGCTGTAGGTACAACCTCAAGGAGATTCCAGCCTTGCCCTGGCTTTGCATTTGACCTAGACATTTTCAGTCTATAAGGACCACGTTATTCCTGTCACCCTTGGCTTTCAGCACTTTCAAAGCTTTCAAACCCCTGAAAGGATTACTATGTGGTTTCAGTCTGAGCTGAGCACTGTGGCTGTAAGAGTAGCAAGCAGCTGCTGTTACTCCACCACAGCCAGTGCAATGCAGGCTGCCTGCTTTGACTTTTCCCAGGGATGAATTAGAAAAATCAGTCTGAGAATTTCCTACATGATTCACTCAAGCTCATCTTTGCCGGCTCATTGCACCACTCTTAGCATTCCTAAAGGTCCAGACCACAAGGTAGAAGAACTTGCTAACTTCAGGGACTTTAGTCTAGACTTACACTATCCCAACGCTGGTTTTGCAATTTCATCTAATAATAAATTAATAAAGTGCAATTAACCTTTCTGACTATCAATGTTTTACTTCATAGCTGTTTGGCTCTGCTGTTCACTGTTATCTACTAGGATAAGAGATCGGGGCAAATCCAGACTACTACACTTTGAAATAAAAGTCTACTGTTAAAATGAAAAAGAGCAGAAGATAATTATGTATGTTATTTAAAGTATGAATTCAGGGAAGTTATTTATGTTGAAATCGGCAAGTATTTATGTTGAAATCAGCAAGTTGATTCATTGTCACCATTTAATTTATAAAAGCTAAACCACTCTGGTCAAAGCTAAGACAGATCAGAACATCTTTATCAATCTGAACCTACATAAGGACAAGAATATTAATATTAATAGCAGTATTAATGTTCTTCAAAATAGCATGAGGATGAACAAAATAGATTAAAAGAAATAACAGCGAGACAGGTGCTAGTGGAGTAACATGTTAAAGAAACAGATTCAATCAGTATTAGATTTTGTATTCCAGTGTCTGGTTGATGCTGCAAATCAGGATGCTTTGTTTCCTTGAAGATAATTAATTAATTTGTTCTGGCAAATGCTTCATGTGGGATGATACAGTTTTAAAGACCTGATACAGATTACAAGGGTCTTTCCACAGTGAGAGTATGGAGTACAGGAAGCTCCAGCAGTGATGGGGATGCAGGAAGAACCAAAGCATGTGTTTCTTAAGACCTTTTTCTGTATGACAAGTTCTAAGTGGTCCCCAGAGGTAACTCAGACACACACACCTCCTATGTTCTCAAAACCACAGAATATATACAGGCAGGTGTCTGGGTATTGTTTTCTCTGCTGATGGCAACAAACAGCAGCATACTGAATCAAACTCATTTCTTTCAGTTTTAGCTCATGTTTTATATCTTATGTTCCTCTATCTTATGTTCATGGTGTCATTTATAGGCGCAGAATAAAGTAAATGGCTATTTACTTCAATGTGAAAGAGCAGCAAGGGAACTAGGAGTGTGTCAGACCTGGAACGTGCTTCCCACTTTATGGAGGCTGTATAATGTGTCAACAATTTAAAATGCTAAGCCTATTGGAACAGGACAAAATGTAAACTGAGGAAACAACACTGATTTATGAGATTGAGAAATTAAAAATAAAAACAAAGTCAGAGAACAATAGCAAATATTGTACTATGGCTCCACATGAATGTGCAGGCAGCCATCCAGTTTACAAAAGATGAAGCAGTTAACTAGAAATTTTTTTCCAGGACTTGGGCTGACAAGAGTTCACAGTGGCATTAGTTACAACTATAGCTGAAAGAAGGCAAAGAGTTTTATTGACATATTGACTTGGATTGTGTCCAAAGCTCAAATCAAAGCACTAAACGTGCAGGCAGAAATGGCTGCAAATGAGAAGCTAATCATTCTTCTATCCTGAAAAACAAAGTAAATGCTTTTAAAAGTCCTTTTTAAGTTCCACCTTTTATTTGTGAAAGTAGAACTGCTAGCAAGGCTAAAACTGACAGATCTTTTAACCTGAGCCTTCAGTTTTTGAGCAGAGGTTAATGATTGTAACTTCTACTTCAGTGCGCACTGTAACATAATGCCCTCAGTTATATATACCTTTCTCCAGTTACTCAAGCTGAGGCAAGAAGAAATGCTCCTTCCCTCACACATTCCTTGCAGTCAAACAATGTTCTTTTGTACAGAAGTGCTGATTGCTGAGGAAGACTAAGTCCAGTTTGTTAAAGCAGGATAATTCATGTTAAAACAACTTCAGATCTTTACTATTTCCAGCAAGACTTAATGTGATGAAAGCTACTAACACATTTATAGATGCAATAGGCTTATCACAGTACTTATTATTGTGCAAATGATCATAATAATCAATTAATAGTAATAAATTTTTTTCTAGTTTGGCTTAAATCATGAATGGACACATTTCACAATGATTTACAAATATACTTTGGACTTCCTAGCAATGTCTCACTTGTTAACACGCATGTCAAACCCCGAAACTGTGGAGCCCTCAGTTTCCAGACTGCATTGGCTGGCCCTGTGCTTACCATAAACCTCTGACTTTAAAATGGTTTGCACAACTCTCATTCAGCCTTCTCCATACCACAGATTTTGTCTGTGGGTACTTTATTTTGGGGAAAAATAAGAGTCTTAAAGAAAACTTTGAGCTGTGAAAATTATTAGTGCTTAATATGCAAGTTCCAATATGCAGGCCACAGATTCAGTCATCTGCCCAAGAGGGAGGGCATGAACATGCCCACACATCAGGACAGCTCCCCAGCAGCCAGCTGGGGCCTCAGTGGGATCTATCTTGCACTCAGCAGCACTATAGCTTAAGGGTACATAAAACAGGGAAAACTTGAGGAGGGACTGGAGCATCCGTTCCTTTTACACCAGATTAATGTCCCCACAGATGATGCTCACATGCTCCTGCTGTGCTCAGCCTCCCCAGAACTCTCTGGTGCAGCACTTGCAGGAGTTGCTGAAAGGGTTGTCTCTGTATGTGCTGTTGCCTGGCACTCAAGGCATGGACTTCCCATTCCCTGATTATTAAACTTTGACAGAATAGGATGAAAGTTGAGTTCTTTGGAAGAACATGCAGGTTTTTGTCCTGAAATGACATTTTGGGCTTTAGAGACCAAGTAGGCAAAGGTCTGAACTCTGGCTGCAATGCTAAAATTCCAGAGAAGTACCTAGTATTTCCCACTGTCCATTTCTGTAAACTGTATATTATGGGTATTATTCCATCTGGAGCCGCTGGCACACAAAGTCGCATGCAGACAGACAGTCAAACAGACACATATACCTCCCCAGGCATTTTACCTGGAGGTGGCTGTATGGATCTAAGCTCTTCCTGTGGCAGCAATTATCATCACTAATGGAAACAGCACAGAGGAAGCCCTACCACTAGCACACAGCAAAAGGGATTACAGTAAATTCACGACTATAAGGCACACTGGATTATAAGGCACACCGCTGGGAGTCGGCAAATTTCAAACTTTGTCCATATATAAGGCGCACCGGACTATAAAGCGCACTTTTTTTTTGCAGTGAGGATCCGCACATGCAACAAAGTAACAAATCAGTAACAGAATCATGCAATTGCAGGGTTTACTGGCTTGGCTGGGGGCTGGGTGGGCTCAGCCCTGGTCGGGGCTGCTGCTTGGCAGTGCTGGGAGTCTGTGCTGCACCACGGTGCCAGCAGCCTGTGCCGCTCAGTGGCGCCACGGTCCTGCCTGCCCCTTCCGGCCACGGCACCGCCTGCTCCCCCCACTGCTCTTGCGGCTTGCACTTCCGGGTTGGCAAATTTCCCAACCTTGTCCATATATAAGGTGCACCGGATTATAAGGCGCGCTTCCGGGTTTCCATCAAAATTTTAGTCAAAAGGGTGCGCCTTATAGTCGGGAAATTACTGTATTCCTCACTGGGCAGTGTTTTGGAGGCCACACCACAGGAGGAGGAGACAATGCTGTGGCACTGGTGCTCACAAAAAAGAGAAGATGACTGGCATTCAAAAGAGAAGTGAAAATCTCTCTAAAGTGAGAACTATGAGAAAACTGGGGCTGATACAAATTCTGTGATTCTGTTCCTCTCTAAAGGAATGAAACAGACTGAAGAGAAGGTGGCCATGAAAATATTGCAGACTAGAGAAGCAGACATCCAGAAAACAATCACTGAAGAAGCAAAGAGTACCATTTGATACAGCACTGTGTTAGCATCATGTTGCAGATGTTGAACCATTCTGGGAAGTCAGCCCTGAGCACAGCCCCAGGATTCATCTCAAAAATTTACTTCAGGACTGCCAAAGAGTACATTATTGCTGGTGAACTGAAAATCTTGGCTTCTAATGGCATGTTTCCATCATTTGAAATAGTCAAATTACAATCCTTTCCATGCATCCAGTACAACATTTAAGGCTGACACACTATTTTGCAGCATAAGAAGAAGGACCTAATTTATAGAGGCAGTGAGCAAAAGGACAAACTAAAAACCCTTCACTTCTCAATCTCTGTTAAAAAAAAAAAAAAAAAAATCACAATTTAGAAGACAACAAGGTGGGTGCTGAAGAGAAAGAATGGCACATGTTTTCTATGGCTGATTGGTTCAGGAGAAAACCTGATGCTGAGATGCACAAGCAGGAAATAAGTACATTGGGAACTGTGGTTTTGAATAGAACCAAGACCAGTAATTCTGCTTGCTTCTTTACTATTTTAAAAATAAACATATTTTCTTGACTGCCTAACTGAATTGTTCTTGAAATCAAATAAAAATATGACAATTGCATCAGTGTCCACACAGACTCTTTCCAACTCTACCTCCCAAGCGACTTTGCCTTTTGTCATGACCAAGCTGTGTGCCAAAGACCAGGTGCCCCTAAGTCTTGTATGTTTGTTTTTTCTTTTTTTTTTGTCTTAGGCCTTAACTGACATTTTGAATGAGGAAGTGAGTCTTTGATTTTGATTCCTAAAGGCAGAAACCAAAATGGGGGATGGACAGAAGATCTACTCACAAACACGTGAAAGCTCATGCTCTACAGAGGCAGTACCTGACTGCACAGGTTAGAGGTCTGGATCAGCAGGACGTTGTTTCTAACCTGCTTCTCATAAGTCCTAAGGAACTTGAAGTTATCTTTCTGGACAAGATATATCCTGAGTATCTATTCTGATCTCCCTATCTTTTAAACCCCAACATTGTACACATAGGAGGATAACGAAGAGTGACAAATGTTCAATGGAAATGCATTAAGTCAAGTTTTTTAAAAAGGTTGGTGCTGATTTCTAGTAACATAAATAAACACTGAAATGTTCTGGTCTTACAGTGAACATGTGCCTAGGGTCAGAGAAGCTTACGCAGGATGAGTGCAAACATAACCGCAGACAAGGTTATACCAACACAGCGTGCGGGGCACGAGCAGAACATTGCAGCAACCATGGGGAACAGCAGCCTTGCACCAGTTCTACAGGGAACAAATGTGATCCCAGCTCTTTTCCTGACCCAAATTCACTGACTCTGACAGTAGCTCGTGAAGTCATCACCAACCCTGAACTATGAGCTCTTGCAGCCCTTGTTTATACCAGGAAAATAAATTTTGTCTCATAAACCATCATGCCCTCATGTTGCATGTTTGTTGTTCAGCTAGCACAGAGGCTTTTATACAACTTCACATGGCCTCAGGTCTGCCAGGTAACAGGCAGCTATCCTGTCACAACTTTGAAGCCTCTGAGGCTATGCTGCAGTCATCCAAAACAGCTTGTTCCCCATGCCATTTTAATTTTTTTGGGTTATTTTTTCCCACAGAATGGAACAAAATAACTTAAATGTACAATTCCATCATGTGTTATGATGAAACAGAGTAGACAGGACTGCAGTTGGGTTAATTTGTACTGTCTCATTTAGAAAAAAATCATATTTGCCATGCTTTTAAAAGAGACCAGACTCTACCAACAAGAGGACACAGAGAGAGTAAATTTTCAAAGAGTAAAATGATGCATGAATGATATAAAGATCCTCCTTATCATTCTCCATGAGGTCATTGTCTCAGGAAAACATTCTTAAGAAATTTTTTAAAATATGAATTTAAAGAAAATCAGAAAACACGTGGCCACTGTCTTTTTGGAATACCACAAGCATGAATTTCACGAGTCCCTGGGATATGGGGAATGCCAACAATTTGAGAAAAGAACTACTCATTTGCATTAATTAGTTTTAGTTTACATTTATAGAGTCTGTCACTTGAACTTAAACAAGATTACAATCACTTCCTCTATTTTCATGTCTTTACACTTAAGTGTTACCTACATGATATAAACCAAACTATTTACATTGTAAGACTACTTGAGCACAGATTGTTCTACTGTTACACAACATCTAACACAATGAGTGACTGAAACCTCCCCGTGCTAACCTGGACAAATAAATTATTAAAAGGGATGGTATTAATAATATGTAATAATACATTCTACAGTTCTTGCTCATTAATACTGGAGGGGCTGTGGTTGATGGAATCGGCCTGCTTTTCTTTTGAATTCTACTTAAAGAAATGTGGTCACCAAATATTCCTCATTTACAGTAATGGTTACATTTTGAAACTACCTTGACAAACCAAACTCATCTCACAGCCAACAGATAGGGGCTGCACACATTTAACAGACTTAATTTGATTCATTAAGATACACAGGTATAAATCTGCATTTTAAATGCCTTTTAGGTTGTGTTAGCCACTTGAAGTTGGCCAGGTAAATTTTTAAATCTCATCTACACTCTAATACCACTGACTGTATATTTCCAGTTAAGGATGGACCACCCTGAACTGTCCATTTCTTCAGAGATCCAGTCTTTGGGTGGCAACAAAAATCAAACAGGAATGAGACAAATCTTTCAAGTAAATGCTGACTTTCCTGCCCAGGGGTGGCTATGTGTCCTCCAAAGGACATGACACACACTGTCTTCCTGTAATATCTATCAATGCCTGTTTTTTTTTTAATTATCCAGTGATTTCCAGTCCAACAAATACTAGGATGGAAAGAGTCCCGCACATTTATACTAATTGACTAACTTGGGGCAGGGAGTTGATTTACTTTGGCAAGTGAATTTGATATCTTAGTTCCTCATCACTATTCCAGATCCCATTTCCCGGCACTGCAAAGTTGTTTGCAAACCCTGCTCTGTTTTCGTAGTTTTAAACCCCAAACTATTTCATCACTTTAAGTCAGCTAGCAGGAAGTCACTGGTACATGGCATTTAACCATGAAACTCCAAGCTATTCCTTACAGTCTGAAACAAGCTCCTCTCTGGATCAGTCTTTACCTTGAAGAACTACATTTCATTATAACATCCTCCATTCAGGTCTCCTCATTCAGCTTCAAAGAATTTATCTTTGAACACAGTTTTTGGCTCAGCTATCCCATTTTTTCTTATTAGATAAAAGCTTTTCTCCCTCCTGCAAACTAATTAGGGACCTAGTGAGATTGGGTAAATCTTGCAAAGCACATTGGGGACAAATGTGAAATGCTATCACCCGGAGACTCATGGAGATAAGCAAAGAAAGGACTAGCCATGGACTGGAAGAAAAACAAGTGTCAGAGAAATTTTGTTTTGATAAAATATGACAGAATTAAACATTCAATTGCATTGAAATGTATTTTCTGTATGCCCCATTGTCTTGGTTTAGAGGACAGTATTGCTAGGAAAAAAGGCAAGAGTTTTTCCCAAAATGGAGAGTGAAAATCCCCTCCCTCCCAGTTTATTACAATTTGGAAATTAAGGGGCTCTCAGGCAAAAGTATGGGTTTAGGAATAACAGTTCTTTACTGATATATTTACAAGATAAACAAGAACATCAGCTATGAAAAATCAGTGACAAAGCAGAACAAAACTCAGTCTCAGTCTTTTTTTTTCCTAGTCACAGATGCCTTCTTCCTTCGCATGGTCCCTGTGGAGCGGGGCAGCCTCAGTTGCAGCAGCAGCCAGAGCAGGCAGGCGGCAGAGGCAGGATGGTCCCAGGTGGAAGAAGGGTGAAGGAAAAAACCTCCGCTCACTGTTTGTGTCCCGGTTGTCAGCGTTGTTCTCAGAAGCAGGAAGCTTTAGCAGTGCCAGAGTGCAGGGCCTGGTCCCACTGTGGAGAAAAAGAACCTCTCTCCTCTGCAATCAGGCCAGTGAGAGCGAGTGTCCCCTTGCCAGGACAAAGCTACTCACAGCTATCCAACCCCACCCTCTCTTTTGTCTTGAGGGATCAAGGGAGTTGCCCGCCAGGTTTCTTTAACATGATAATGGGGAAAATTTCTCCACCGAGGGAAAGAGTAAAAACTCCCCCAGCCCCTAGCACCCATAACACCTCTGCTCAACTGTTTTGACTTTGAAAGCCTAGCAAAAAGCCTTTAGAACATTGGCAAAACAAATTTTCTTCTGTATTTAACTCTACAAGTTCTTTCCTTCTGAGTGAAGCAGCTAAAGGCTGGCAAGTATGGTTAACTTTGAGATAGAAAGGAAGCAGAAACAGCAAACATGGCAGGATGTGAGTGTTTTCAAACAACATCTCCAATGCAAAGTATTCTGGTGTGGTTTTGGTTGTGTGTTTTTTTTTTTTTGTGGTTTCCTTGTGGGTTTTTTGTGGGTGTTTTTTTGTTTGTTTGTTTTGTTTTTTGTTTGTTTGTTTGTTTGTTTGTTTTGTTTTGTTTTGGGTTTTTTATGTTTGGTTGGGGGTTTTTTGCAAGTCTGGATACAGCAGAAGCTTGGAAAATTTTAGTAGAAGCTATTTTTATTACACTGAGAACATCAGTGTTTCTTACTTCTGTAGATGTAATTATCGCAGTATGGAATCTCAACTGAAACATAAAACTTCTATCTCCAGCAGTAAAGTAACTCCTGTCAGGTTCCCTGAAATATCCCCAAAGCCAGGGAAATAATGTACTCTCCACTTTCAATCAAAATAAATCCTTTTGAGATGTGCTTCCCACAGCCCTCTTCGTATCAGCTACCACCAACCAAGGAACAGAGCACTCTGCTACAATCAGGCAACTCATCTTCACCTGTGCATTTGAAACCTCTCCCCTTTCAATTAGGCTTGGCATTCCTGCAGTGCAGCAATGAGAAAAACCTCACTCAAAGGCCAGTGCTCCTGCAAGGCAGGGAGGTAGAACAACTGGGTGAAGAAAAAAGCCACAGCAAAGCAATTCTCTTCAATGTTTTTTTTCCCAAAAGATTTTTTCACACTAACAGTTACTTTCTTGCGGAGGAGAATTCACCTGGAGTATGTTTCACAAGCAGTCTGGACACGTTCTGATTAAGTATTCAGTGCATGCCTAGTCCAAGGCATTTTCCATCTTTTGTTGAATACCTTTCATAATAATGGTGACAGGTGACTGCTTGTGAATATGTGCCAATGGCAAAAAAATTGTCCTCAGCACTTCCAAAGCTTTGTATCCGTTTACTAAAAAGAGGGGAAATGCTCACACTTGGTGACTAAGAAAACATGTCCTTTTTCTGCAAAGCTAATCCAGGCAACAGAGAACTACGGAAATGTGCCAACATTCCTCACTTTGCAACAGACAGCAGGAATATACTTACTTGTAAATCAAGTCACTGGCAAACTGGTTTTCTTATCTGAAATGAGTTTCCAAGAAATTTGATCATTCAACCAGACTTTCAGTGGCTGAAATTAATTGGGGAAAAACCGTTCTTTTTTTTTTTGAAACTCATAATTTTCTTTGTAGCAGAAGCAGGTTTTAACACTCAGAGAAATCACTGAAGCATGGAGCCCCATACAGCACATGCTGAAGCCATGGTTTCCCTTCACTGACACGACAGCGCTTGTCCTTTGCACTGAGTCTGCAGACAGCAGCAGCAACTACAGCCCACACTTCCCTCTGCAGAGCAGAGCAGAGGCTTCTAACTGCAATAAATATCACAGCACTATCAGGTGGTGAGCTTTTCTCTATAACCACAGAGACAAGTAAACTAGACTACCAAATACAAGCCCTACTTTAGGAAACTTAAACAGAGCCTCTTCCGTGTCAAGTTTCAAGGGTAAAAATGCGCAAACTTTTAACAGATTTCATGTTCCTAGTCTGTCTTCATACACTGAATCTAGAGCAAACAGTAAAGTGAAGCAAAGATTTAGCACTGAAAACTTCAGCCATGATAAATATTCGCACTGAAATTGTGAAATCCTTCAAAGAGAAACTCCTGTGTTTGGAGAGGTTTTGAGAAAATTGTCTAACTTTACAACAAATGCTTAGTCTGCATTTTAAAAGTTAAAATTAGTTTTAAAAAGCTGGTCATCCCTTCACTGAATTATGCCAGTCTAGAAGCAACTACAGCATCAGTGCCTCTTGAGAACTGTCTCTAGTTGTTTCACTTTTTTAATGTTTACATTATTACGTTACATGTCAAAGATCCCCTGGATAAAATAGCCCTTGACAAGATTCCTTCTCCAGCAAGGGAAAATCATGTGAAGGACAGTAAGACAAGCCCAATCTGCAATCCCAATTATAGTTGTGTACCAGCTAGTAAGAACAATCTGTGATGACTGGAATGCAGTTCAGGTCACCAGGAGCATACATCTCTCTTAGGAAGAGATAAATCACATTTTAAACACTACCGAATAGACTGATCAGTCACGCACTGAATAGAAAGTGTCTCTGTGATTGTTTACTACTGGACAGATCTCTACTACTTACATTTGCTACACACAGCAGAGGAATCTGGCACACTGAGGCAGGAGGATCATGCCTATCATCAAATCAGTTAAGTCAAGCACCAGGAGAGCACATGAAACACTAAGTGTCTCTGTAGCCCTATAAAATTACTAGAAATACCATTTGGCCAACATTTATATAGATATTTAAATGCAAGATGCATGATGCTAAAGCCTGTGGAATTATTTTCACCATGGGGAAAAATTACAAATAAATCATATGCACACGTTTTTATAGTATAAAGTTCTGAATTCCTCTGCTTTGGTTATTTATGTTGAACAAGGCATACAGAACACTCACACAAAAGATGGTAGCAAAGCACCCAAATTTCACCTTAAAAAAACATATCAAATAGAAAGGAAGGTCCATCTCTACATGGACTAATAAAACAAAAATTACTTGTGCTAAAAGGTCATGTTAGCTAGAGCATTTTGTACCAAAACTCCCCAAGCCACAACCATGTTCCCACAGTAAGACCAGGAAATAAGTGAGAGTTTGTATCTACATATTGCTACATGAATGAGATGATAATTTTGTTGGAAATACGTGCATAAAGCCTTAATACTTGAATCTTATGGTATTTGCTTGGCCCAGAAACACCTTAAATTTTTAGAGCAGTCACTACAAACTTTGCTTCTAAATTGCTGGCAGTAATACAAAAAAATAAGGTAGTTTTGGTTATCAGCAATTTGAATGGAAATGTGAAATTAGAAGCATTCTACCTTCTAAATTCCTTATGCCAGTATTATGTCCATTACCTTTGATTTCATTTCTTTTGCAGTTACTGTGCACATAGTTTGTACACAGACATACTTTTGTACTGAGCTCCTTTGGCTCAGTTGCAAAAACTGATGAATGACTGGACAGCAGTTAAAGGAAATTACCCCACACCAGCCAAGAAGCCCTTGCACAATGTAATTTATAAAGGGAAAAATGAGATCAAAGTAAGACTGAATTCCCTTGGTAACATGAGGAAAGCTCCAGGGATATTACTGATATTCCTAGGCCGAAGGAGTTGTTTCTGTGGTGGATATAGCAGCAGCAACTTGGCCGATTAACCCTGCAACAGTTTCATTACACAAATCCAATTTCATGCACATTGCTCACTTATGTTTACTAAGAGAAATATTTTCAGTCTATTAGTTTTGATTTAAAAAGCATGTTGTAAAAAATTTCCCAGAAACCTACAGAATGCTTCCATCTAAAGGACAGTATAATCTCTTGTTTTCAAGATTCTGAAGATTTCCTTGCACTAAAATGTTTCTGCTAAGTTGCAGCATGCCTGTTTTTCCCCAGTCACTGAGACAAACACTTCTCCTCGCTCCAGGAAAAATCAATACAAGATTAGCTAAACAAATGCAAAATTATAACATGAACATAGAAGGGAAGATCAGTGTGATACGTATACATATACATATACATATACATATACATATACATATACATATACATATACATATACATATACATATACATATACCAAGTACTGTTTAATAGGGGCTTTAAATAACAGGAAACAGTTCTATAGTACAGGATTCAAATATACAGTTTGAAAATATAAATTAAAAAATTCAATACAGACAGTGTAAAAATTTGGGAAATTTTAAGACAGAACTGAAGGCACCAACTCACAATTTTGAGGAAAAGCATTACTACTGTGTTTTTATGATGACCACAAAGGGTACTTCAACTTGAGAACTCTTCCTTCACTTCAATGCAAGGTCCGCCTGTAGCAGGGAAACAAAACCTAGTTTGTGGGCTCAGAATTGCCAGCCAATAAAAGCTCACGATCTGAGAATACAAAATTTCTTCTACCCTGAATAAATTTGCATAATTGACAGAATTTAGATTGGCTCAATTACTCAAACAGACATGTTCTGTTCTGATGCATTTCATCACTTAGCTTCGTACTGACAGTGATGGAACAAAAACGTACGTGTCCAAAATTAACTATGTACTAACATTTCCTTCAGACTGAATTTTAACCTCTTCTCTCTTTTTCTGCAACTTTACTTCCATTAGCAAAGGAAATGTTCTTCTCATAATTAAGTCAATATCAGTGGTCTGCTGTAAAAATTACTTCAGTCTAATTCAAATTTAGCATCATTTTCCTTGGGACATGGGACCAATTAAGAATAATTCACTTACCAATAGCTTATTAAGGGCACATGACGTAATATATACTGCACTGTAGTAAAAAGTGATACCAGTAGCCATTTGAAATTATAAAGAAGAATACAAAGTTATAGGAAACATGTTTACACATTCTGTTAAGGCCACTAGGTAATTAGGAGAAATTTTATCTTATTTCTAAAGAACTGGGGAGAAGAAAGACTCTAACATTTTTCTTTTAACTTGGCTATTAGTACCTACTTTTTGCAGCAGCAATCCATCAAAGCAAGAAATAAAGCAGCACAGTTCTAACAAAGTAAGTCAGAAAAACCTACACTTTCTTCAAATTTTTAAGTTCAACATGAAAATATATGGAAAATGTTTAGATTGGTATATTAAAAGAATCACTGGAAGACCTAATGCTTTAGTGATATGAGTCATACGTTGTGCACATTATTAGCTTAACTTTGCAAGCCATGTTTTGTCTAATTCACATGCTTTTTGTGTTTTACATTTACCCTTTACAGTAATGCATGCAGTAAAGCACAAAGTCATTATATTTTTAGTATCTTGATTTATTTTTGTTACGATTTTGCTACACATGGCAGGTATCAATGCATAGTTGGAAACATCAGTGATTTGAAATGCGCAAGAAATACTGGTAAGGAATTGCTGGGCAATCCACCTGTAGCAGGCAGGTGTTGGGTGAGGAGGTGTAGCAGGATGCTCTGCTTGGACTGAGTAGAACAGTTCGAGTAATGCCCTGTTTGCAAAGCTATCAGCGGTGAATGGAGGCGGGGGCTGTCCTGGTGCTTTTGGTGCTGAATAATGCTGAAACTAGCCTGACTCATCAATCCCAGAGTTAAACATACCCAAGAGAAACGTGAAGCTGTGGCAGACCTGGTAAAGTACTGGATAAAGTGACAGACAAATGGTAATACTACTACTAACTTATCTAAAGAAGCTGAGCTGACACAACTGGCCTGGAAACAGAGAACCCACGCCCACTTTTTAATGAGTGGGGAGGGTCTTCCATCAATCCCCTTTCCGGAGCTCGTGAGGAGATTCCTTCCTTGAGCTGGGATTTGCCTCAGTGTTACCCCTCCAAGTTGAGAGAAAGAGATTTGACCGCAGTCATTGCTACGGGTGAGCAAAATAAATCTCTATTTCATAATTTCTTTTGCTACCCTTGATATTATTGCTTCAATATTGCTACAAAAATAGTGGACTGAACTAGACTACTAGCTATAGGTACTTATACTGTGTAGTAAATAATTCTGATTAAGACCTTATAGTCTCATTATTATCATAATAATGAATTCATTTTCATATAAATATCTCTTTGTTTGTCATCCTTAATGCTGTGGGACAAAGGCGTGAAAAGGTTCAGTAACACCTATTTAATTAATTAACACAAACCATTGACAGAGCCCGGGGCTAAGGCTGGATCCAGCTGCACCCAGAAACCTCTGTGAGGAGTTTAGAAATCAAGAGGGTCCTGTCTATGCTTTGTGACTCAGCGGGAGGGATTCTCTATAATCTCTGTAGCTCCCACTCTGCCCACAACGCACAGGCTGAGACAAACTCCTAACTTCCCCTTTGTGCCCTACTCTGGCTACCCACGAATTACAGCAGTACATGTCATGTGTCAGTTTGCCTTGAAAAGGTGCCGATGGCCTTAGCTAAAGCTGCCAAAATGTCAGGTTGAGGTGGAGATGCCATGTCTGTCTGGAAGGAAAGAAGCCATGGTACAAAGTACTTGCAACTTTCCTTAATGCGTGTCTGAGCGGGGTTCACCTATTGCTGTGGTAGAACTTGTGTAAGAACGCGGCTGGAAAAAACAGTGTTTTGAAATACAGCTCAAAGTTACTGTGAAAGCTCAGACAGAAATATCTAGACATAAAGAGAATTAAAATACGTAGTTTTAATCTACTGAAGATGTACCCCTTGATGGATCCTTAAACATAGCTAGAACAGTGAATTACTGATCTTAAGGACTGTGGGTAGACATATAGTTACCAGAAACGCTACAGCTACAGTCTGAAAGTGAGAAAGTGTAATTCTACACTTTGTTCCTATATACATTCCCCTTTGCAAAAAATCTGGATAAAGCACAAAATTATACAAATATTATACCATGAAACAAGAATACAGAAAACTTTCTACATGGGTTTCAGTGTTCACCCCTTGCAGAAAATATATTCATTATTGGCATTTCATAGCCTGTAGTTTAAAATACAGGATAGAAGTAAATTAATGGGCAATGCTCCTCTAATAAAACAACCTGCCTTTGGAGAAAAGACAGTTTCGATCTGAGGGCTCTAAAGCAAGACATTTCTTATGCTGCTTCTGAAAACTCTAAAGGACAGAAATCCACAGCATGAGGACAACCCTCTAAGGAATGTTTTTTTCTTCCAATCTCCTTTCCAAGAAAGACTCTTTATTCATTTTTATAATAAAGGCTAGACAGGCCCACTGTACTATCAGACAAGTTTGCATTGCATACTTTAAAGAGGTGCAACACTATCCGTGATTAGCATAGTGTGCTGCAAAGAGCCTTAAATATTCTGCAGCCACAGAAAGTTTCTGGTACTCATTAAGACAGGCATCCCAGTTAATATTTTTTTAAACTTTATTCTACTATACATTTAATAATGTAAATGTACACATCACATAAATCCTTATACCCCTTGGTAACCTAAGTTAAGCACATGCTACGTTATACATGCAGTTCCATAAAAATGATCCCCTTTGACAGCTATTCATCACAAGCTGGAGTAGTTAAGGCCCCATCTCTTTAATGGGAGGTGAATAAAAAATTTAAAAATTATTAACAGACATTCTCAGCTTGTACATAATAAACTACACAAGTCTAGACTGTCTTGTCTAGTTAGACAAGACCAGACAACTTATAATTTGGGACTCTTTCTGAGAGATGTCTGTAAATGAAAACTGAATAGTCCATAGTGCAAATTACTACCTCTTAAACTGCAGCATAATAACACTTCTTCTTATGGAACTTCTTTATGAGGAAATCTCTATTTCTGTATAATAATAATAACAATAATGCATTTTATTTTACAATTATGAGGATGATATTGCACTTACTGGAAAATGCTTCACTGGGTACTAATGTCTTTAAGCAAACTTGTGTCATAAGTAATTTTTATTTTCTTGTATCTCCCTGAATCTTCACACAATTCCTAAATATTTACTAAAATTCCTTGGTTCCAAATTAAATAGTGTTCATAAATAGTGTATTTTTAAAAACTAAACAATTTGGCCAACACACCATAATGCTATAACCAAATTGTCTACTCCTTTCTAATTTTGAAGCTAGTAATTATCTGGAAATTTAGTACCAAGCAACTACAAGGGGATATAGAATTGAGTAAAACACTGTGATTACAGGTTCAAAGAAGTGTGGATAGACAGTGTGAAATACAGGCAATATTTCTTTTAAAATGGTTGAATACAAGAGTCCAGCAGGACTCCTAACATATATATAAATTCGAAAAGCTAACTGAGGGATTTTTTAGATATGCCATATACTGTTAAATCCCCAGTAATAACTAGTATTTATATAGAACTTCACATTTTTAAAGTGCTACACAAATACTATCTGGATAGTATCTGAATACTATCTCCAAAGGTAGAATACAAATCCCAAGTGAATGGTGACCAGATGAATGGCACTGTGACAGTAAAATGTAATGTAATTACTATAGAGAGGAACTAAGTACTTTATAATCAGCTCGCTATGCATGAACTATCATGGAAGACCACACACTGTGCAAGGGAAATGTACAGATATAAAATTATTATCATTCATTAAATAAGTTCTATTACCACAAGGAATTGACACAAGAGCTGTAATTGGCTCCACAACCTTAAAATGCCTAGCTCAGAAGGTGCAGGAAACATAAGAAAACCCTTCAGTGACAGGCGGGTTATTTCAAGTGCTAGCACGAATCACCTTTAAAAGCCATTATTTCTATACATCAATGCGGATTCCATGTTTTATAGACATTAATTCCCTAGTGCCCGTTAAATACATAATAAATGAACATAGATGAGGTAAAGATGCTGTAATTGCCACATACAGCCAATATGGCAAGGGAGGAGTTTTTCCAAATGGGCAGATCCAGAGGCCATGACGAATCCCATCACGGACATGATGAGAAGTCCAGGATATGAACAACATCCAGGGAAGAAAGCACCAAGAATCCTTAAGCCTGAAAAGCTGCATGATGAACTTTAACGTCAGAGCCACCACAGGAATCACAGTAGAACAATGAAGAAGTGGTCTCCGTGGAAGAGTTAGAGCAGCCTGTGAAAGAGAAAAAAAGTTTCATGAGAGTCTACAGGTGCATTGTTAGGTGACTAAGTGGATGCAGAAAGAAAACATACAGCTCCTTTCCACTGCAATTAATTTAAAGCCAATTTTACGCATGAGACTTGTGTGCTGCCCTGTCTCTCTATTGTGTGATATGAATCATGCATCCTACTAAGTACTATCATCAGCAAAACAGGGAGGGAGAGGGATGAGGAATCCTATTTGTCACATAGTCATGTGGTACACAGGAACTTGTATAATCTGCTGCACTGATTATAGGTATTTAACTTCAAGGTAATTAAAAGGAAAACAGCAATGCAATACACTTGAAATATTAAATATTTTTTTTTACGTACAGTAAATAATGTGCTTTAATGGCATTTACTTCCAAAAATACATCCTGTATTTTATTACAGTTGTCACCTGTAAAGCTGGTTCAGTTGTGCAGTGCTTAAAACAGAACAACAATTTTCAATAGGACAAAAATATGATCAAAGTTACATGTATTTTGATCACCTTGAGACAGTACTCTTCATGGACAGGCAAAACACAGTTCATAATCCAAGATCTAACATATTTGTGACTGAGCTTTTTGTATCAACAACTTGTTTAACAGTAACTCAGTTGAAAGCCTGATATTTGGTTTTAATAAGGTGAATGCCCAGTTAATGAGATTAGATTTAGCCATTTTAAGAAGTGATAATGTCAATTTAATATACATGTTTGAGAAGATATTCTGGGGGTGTACTCAGTAGCAACAGCTACAACCATCACCACAAATTCAATCACAATTAAAGACTGTAATGAGATTTTGGATTTGTATTTGACAAGTAAGTAGATTCTTGTGTCTGTAAGCACAGGAGAAACAACAGCACATTACTAAAAGGTCTACAGAAGTGCTGATAGGATATTCATTGGCTCAATTCTGATACTGGTGAACACTCAGAAAACCTGCGATGAGGCACCAGAGAAGTAATGTGCTGGTGTATCTTTGCTTCGTTGAGCACATCCCTTCCTGCACCTACTGCAGAAGGCAAACAAAGCATGTCTAACCTGTTCCTTCTTCAGTTGTGTTAATCCTTGCAGGATTCAACAACCAGACTACCTGCCAGTGGGACTCTGGAATACAGTAATTTCATGACCATAAGGTGCACCGGACTATAAGGTGCACTTTTTTTTGCAGCGAGGAGCCGCGCAGCGCGCAACGAAGTAATGAATCAGTAACAGAATTGTGCCATCGCGGGGCTTACTAGCATGTGCTCTATTTGCAAACATTTTTCACAGATTGATGTAGCTTTTAAATGCAGTCCCAGTCGCCCTCCCTGTGCTGTGAGCTCAGCACTCCCGCCTGCCTGTGGTGGCGGCTGGTGAGGCGGGGCTTGGGGCGGCCGCGGCTTGTGGCAGTCCAGGGCGGCTCGGGGCTGCCTGTGGTCTGGATTGGCTCGGGGTGGCCGCGACTCATGGCTTCTGTGGCCGCCCACTCCCACCATCCCCGCGCGGCTTGCGCTGGACCAGTGGCGGCACTTTCCTCTGTCCCCACGCGGCGGTCGGGGCTGGCACCGCTCCGCTCTCTCCCCCGTGCGCGGGACCGGCACTCTGTCCCTCTCTCCCCGCATGGCGGCTGGGGCTGGCACTGGCTCACTCCCTCCCCACTCGGCTCCTGCCGGCCATGGTTGCCTGCTCCCATCCCCCGACTCGTGACTCGGCGCTCCCGCGGCACTGACCCCCATTTCAGCTCACACTTCTGGGGTGGCAAATGTCGCAACTTTGTACATCATATAAGGCGCACCAGATTATAGCACTTCTGGGTTCGGGGAAAAATTTTAGTCAAAAGGGTGCATCTTATAGTTGTGAAATTACTGTAGGTTCATCAAATTCATGCACAATTTAGACAACTGCATGGAAACTTTGATGTAGCCTTACCCAGATGATACAGAGACGGGAAGTTATGGACCACCTTGAAATATAACAGCTCATGCTTTAAACCACAGCCAACATTAAAAGGCCTGCAGAAAGCTCTGTCTATTAGTTTGCCACCACATGCTTGTCAGTGACTCTCCTCATCAGGTAATGGGATTAAAGAGCTCACAAACTGTCTCAACCATTTTTAACTCTAATGTTGTGGAACCAATACCTTTAAGCTGGAGTAAAAGGTGTATCTTCTTCAACTTCAGTTCTGTTTCACACAAGCAGATTGTTCATGGATTAAAGTAGAAGAATCTCGGGATGATGAAATTGTTTATCACCTTCCTTATAAAGAGTCAGATTTTTGTTACAAGAGCCTCAAAATTGAAAAAACCTGAACAGTGATATGTTTCAGTAAATAATCGATTGACTGGCCTCTATTTCTGCACTTCAAAAAGACAGTAGCAAAGTCTAAATTAGTCTTTTCCCTGTCACCTATTAAGGTTAGGTGCCAATGGCAACACAGGAAATAAGGAAAATTTTAATGCTACTTATGTACACAATTCATCAGAATTGGTGCCTTGGTGATGCTTAAATTCTTTTCATGTAAATTTCAGATGGCAGGGTTGTTCATATAGCAAACCTGCATGTTCAATTTTAGCAAGAGAAGGTCCTATTCTGTAACTGCAGGACAGCCATCAAGCTTCTGCTGTTGCCCAAGGTCTGAGAGTAGAACAGTCTGTTTCCTCTTTTACATTCTGTGACTAACACTTATATCCTTGAGTTGCTAAGCCTTGGAGACAGACAGGTAGCTCTGTTTGCTAATATAAGCTGCTCTACTCTCTTTCTCCTAACAGGCAAATTTGTTTGCCCTTAGAAAGCACCAGATCTTTAAAAAAATACCCAAAAACCAAACCACAAAAAAAAAAACCCCAAAAAACAAGCTTTTTCCATCTTAAACCTCCTGGAAAAAAATAACCTTTTCCATTTGCCTACACGTTCAACCAGATGCAAATCATCTTGCAGTTGTTGCTCCTCTGGCCTCTCTCACTACAATGAGCAGCTGCAGATAGGAGAATAATTGAATGCAGGAGAACCCACGCAAATTACCTGCTTTAGTGCTCATGATGACACCATGGATGGTTATGTAACAACAGATGTTCCCTCACTGATACTCTGTGGTGTTTCACAAACCTGAAGTCTTTAGTTTATAGTAACATATTCAATGTAACATATAATAGTAACAATATAATAATATAGTCCATGTTATATTAATTGTGCTTGTGCAAAGCTTATTCTCCAGTTGCAGAAATGCTCCTGTACAGCCCAGATCACTCATGGGCAGCACATTTCCCAGCAGGGTTATATATGTTTGCCACCGACTGCATGTTCTACACTTTCAGAATTTGGTGAGTCTTTAGCAGCAAGACACCAATTTCTGCATGTCTGCTCTGCAACATGAGTGTCTGGGCTACAGTCCTGGTGGAGTCTGCTGTCCTACCAGCACTCCTGACTGATGACAGGCTGCAGGAACTGCCACCTTTGGAGCTGTCAGTGAGACAGGTTTTTCTGTACTTGTGTGCACAGTTAAAACCACATGCAACACAAGGAACTACAAAGTCCAAGTAGTGAAGTCACTGTAAACTTCATACTTGTTGCAAAAATAATGTGGGCAAAAGGTCAGATCGCAAGGTACTTGGTACACAAGTATCTATCAGAGTAAACATATAAATACCACAGGTGACTATTTACCCTGAATACTGCAGAAAAATAATCATGAAAAACAGACCAATGGCCAAACAACCCCAGCGCTGAGTGGTGTCAGCAGGAACAGAAGCAGGTGACTAGAGTAGTGTGAAGGTAGCAGTTGGAGGTGGAAGGCAGGACCGCCTTGTGCTGCATAAAAAGGTTACTCCAGAAAAACCAACTCGTCATCAGATTTAAAAGCGATGATGACAAGCTTCAAAGGTGATTGTGTACAGTAACGAGAAATATACTATCAGTACAAATTAGTGGTGTGGTTAGCTAATCAGAAATATTAATTTATTAGTTATTTAGTAATGTGTTGCAAAAGCAGTAAACATGTTAGTCCCTTGAAGCAGTTACTGTCAACCAGGCAATTTAAAGACCAAGAATGGCACTGTAACTACCAAATATGTTGCAAAAAAGTATCTAACAAATACATAGTAAAAAAGTATCCCATGAAATAATAAATTATATAGGTGACAGCCTAAAATTATGCCAAGAAGCTGAGAGGCACATCACATTAAGCCAAGGAAAGAAAAATTATATATTACAATCAGATCTAGCTGGCCAGACAGGACACAGAAGAAAAGTTTATGGGCATTATGTTACATCACAAACCAAAGGGATTCTGATGGCACTGCAAGAAGACAAAACCTGTAACAGATTATTATTTTTTCTTTAAAGGACAGAATCATTGTAATTTTGTGCCATTGAAAGGAATTAAACTCCAATATTTGGCTCACCTAAAATACAGTAATTTCATGATTATAAGCCGCACCGAGTATAAGCCGCACTCCCAGGTGTTGGCAACTTTTTGTTCTTTTGTCCCTACATAAG
>PYHW01009189.1:2872547-2884319 GCA_013186435.1 Turdus rufiventris | reverse complement strand
GCCGCACCTGATTATAAGCCGCACTTTGGGTTCAGACCAAAATTTTAGTCAAAATGGTGCGGCTTATATTCGTGAAATTACTGTACTACTCATAGCTTTGGACAGGACTCTTTAGAGGTAATTGAGGCAAAAAAGCAATACAGAGGAGAGGAGAAAAATAGTATGAGGTTTACAAAACACACATTCATTCCCTTAAGATTTTTTTTTAAAGTTATTTAGTTGACAAGAGAGTCTTTGTAAAGAATACTGGCTTTGAAAGTTGTAATGATGTTTTTGCACTAAGAGTCAAGCAACGTACACTGGACTATTTCCTTTATTAGTCCAGTTAACATATGGAAAGGAGTAGGCAAATCACTTTCAAAAAGCTTTTGGGCATCTTGTCTTCTCCTCACCTCAGCTAAACACGTTTGGCTGCTCAAAGGGCTACGATTCTACCTGCTGTGTTTTGTGTTTCTGATTTGAAAAACCTTTTAGGGGGAAAGCACAGAAATCAGCTGTCTTTTGTAAAAAAAACCTTAAAGAATAAGAGAACTAGATCTAACCATCATCAACAATACTTTAGGCTAGATTAGACAATGAACTGCTATCTGCTCGGGAACTAAAGCAACACAGGAAGAAATTAAGTGACAAAATTACAAAAATTTACTTGGTAGCACATAGTAGAGATAGGCTGGGCTACACAAACGTTCCCCATCATGGACGGTGCAGGTATATTTAATCTTGCCTCACTGCCAAGGGGCAGGTCCCTTCCCAACTCCATGAAACAATTCAATAGTCAACTTCTCAAACAGACAGCGGTGGAGTGTGACATCTAGTGGTTGTAATTAAGAAAAATACTGGTAATCATCTCAAATGCATGAAAAAACAGCAATAAAATTTTAGTATTTTCTAATAGCTAGCCATTCATTTACTTGCATTCACTGATTTTAAAATAAGGAAAACCAGATGAGAATAATTAGAGATTCAAATTCTATTCCATATTGTTATTCAGTAATAATATTGTATGACCCATTAATCAACCAAACTAACTTCCCTTTTCTTTACGTAGTTTTACAATTGTACAACATTTCCACATGAAAGAAGTGCAGATAAGGCGAGAAGAAGGGACTGCTTAGGGAAGAATGATGCTGGCCACCAGGACATGCTGGGGCCTGACTGTCCATGTGGCAAAATGGTAGTCAGTGATATCCTGGGATGCACTGGGAATGTGGCCAGGTTGAGGGGCTGGATTCTTCCCTTTCTCCTCCACAGTGGTAAAGCCAAGAGATAGGAACTGACCAAATGCACTAATAAAATGCAGCTCTTCTCTAGTGATACTGTACCTAAACAAAAACTACTTTTCCATTGTAAATCTGGTTTTTGTATCTCTACTATAAGCAATATTTGCCTCTTGCACTTAGCTGTCATCTAAATATTTTTTAAAAATTGGCAAACCATTGTTCTTCTTTACTTACATGAATTTAAAGAACAGGATTTCCTTCCTTCCTGCCTTTTAGCTATTTCCCTATGAATAGTGTAACAGTATTATGAGCAAACTAGGGGAGGAAAACTACAGTAATTTCATGATTACAAGCCGCACCATTCTGACTAAAATTTTGCTCCAACCCTGGAAATGCAGCTTACACTGAGGGGCAGCTAATATGTGAATATTTTTCTTACATTTCCAACCCCAGAAGTGCCAGCCAGGGTGCCGAGCCCAGCACCTGCCAGTAAAACCAGGGACTGTGCGATTGTTACAAATTGTTTACTCTGTTGTGCAGCGGGTGGAGCCGGGCTCTGTGCTGTGTGCAGTGCAGGAAGGGGAGGGAGGCAGGGGGCTGCCTCCTTCAAGCAGCGCAGCCCGGGGGAGAGATGGGGGGCTCCGTGCTGCCATCCCCGTGGCTCAGGGGGGAGGCGGGGGCTCTGTGCTGCCATCCCCGTGGCTCAGGGGGGCGGCAGGGGCTACGTGCTGCCATCCCTGTGGCTCAGGGGGGAGGCGGGGGCTCCGTGCTGCCATCCCCGCGGCTCAGGGGGGAGGCAGGCCGCTGCAGAAGCGGAGTGGCTCCATCCCTGCCTGCCACCGCCACCGTGGGTGCCAGCGGGCTCTGTGCCCCCCTGCCACTGCGGGGCAGCACCGGGCTGGGGCGAGCAAGCCCAGTGGCAGCATCAGCTGGCCCTGAGGGGCCCCGCCAAGCGGCAGCGCTGAGCTGGGCCACCTGGCCCCGTCGGCAGCCCCAAGCGGGTCGAGCCCGAATGGCCCAAGCCAAGCCAGTAAACCCCGCCATCCCGCGATTCTGTTACTATTTGCCAACTTTGTTGCACATGGATCCTCGCTGCAAACAACAGAGCGGCTTATAATTGGGTGCGGCTTGTGTATGGACAAAGAACGAAATGTTGCCGACACCTGGAGATGCAGCTTATAGTCATTGCGGCTTGTAATTGTGAAATTACTGTACTGGATAAGAATGCCACAATCTGGTAGTACTGCTCCTATTGAGAAACTCTGTTCTAACAAGCAGCTCTGCATTAAGTTAAGCATCCACTGCTTAACCCGAGCCAATTCACCTTTTTACTTTTATTAATAAGCTGATGCTTGCTTTCCTACTTCTTTTTTTGTTTCTTTTTTTTTCCAATGAACTATATTTAACTGCAACTCAGACTGCCTTTTTAAAGTGTCAGCTCACATATAGTTTGTGAGAGAAATATTTAAGGCTGGCTAAAACCAACGTATTACTCATAAAGACTGAATTAAATTAAACAGAAGCTCTATCATTTACATTTCAGATATTTCTACCCCACATTTCAGGTATTTCTAACCCTTACTGTAAAGAGAAGTGGAATAATCCATTTCATCCATAGAATTGTGCAAAGGAGCACTTAACTCCTTAAGCTGGATAACAAAGCAGCCATGTGATACATGTAGAATAGCACATACATTTGTGCAAAACTCTTTTTTACCTTCTAAATAGCAGAAACTGAACAGTAGATATATTTTTATGGCTTTTAAAATCATAACAACTGCATATAAACAATTCCTGTGTATCTATTAAATGTATTTAATTAAATTATCAATGGAACTTTTTAGTCTACAACATGGTAGAAAAACAACAATGTAAAAGTGATAAATCAACAAATTACTGATCTACTGACTTACCTTTAATGAGAGAGATCCAGCAAGAAAGAAGTGGTCCACATCAATGACAGAGGCAAGGAAGCCAGCCAGGGTGACCTCAGTGAAGTCACTTTTCTTCCTGAGTCCAATCACTATTGCCCAGGACCACATCCCCAGTATACCATGCACCGCATTATCAGATAAGGCTCGGAGCCAGTCATTTTGCTGAATGAAGGAAAACTGCAGAAGTCTGTCTGCTACAAAGCAGAATATCCCCAAACCTAGACTGGAAATAACTGACGCTGTGCTGAAAGTCTGGAGAAGAGCGTGGGCCTTTTCAGTCTCAGATGCCATGACAAAAACCATGTTGCAGCACACAAAATGTCATCAGGATACACACTGCGCATTGTCCTTTGTATTGTCAGCTGTTCTGTAAATGTCAGAGATCAGAAAGAAAATTATTAAACAAAGAAAATCCATTTGAACAAGACATTTGTTACCACAGCTACAACTGGGCATTAAGACGCCAAATGCAGTGTTTGCATTTAATATTCCTAGGGAATTTTAAATTTCAATTAGTTTATTGACTTAAAAACTACAACTCTGAATTAAAACACCTGCCCTGTTTTAACTGGAACCACCACAAGTAACATGGGGAGCTCTCATTCCACTTACCAAAATGTTAAATATTACAAAATAACTTGAAACATATGATAATACAAGGAATATGTTTCAAGATCCTTCTGATCATAAATACATGATTTAATCCAATTAAATACTTTACACTGTAATAACAAAAAAAGATTCAGTTTGGAGGATTTTTAGGAGTGATTCTCAAAATCCCAGATTTCTCAAAACAACTGTTAAAACTGAGTTTTCAATTTATAATCCAAACCACTGCTTTAAGTTACATTCTTTGCTAACACGTGTACTATTCCCCTGGTACCCTCCTGAGTCCTTTCCTTGTTTAGTTTGGAGACTGGAACACAAGAAAACCAAACCCACTAAAATATCTTCACTATTTGTAATAAACACAAAGACAGACAACAACCATTTAGACAAGCAAGGTAATCAAAACCACCTCCTTACAGATCAAAACTACCTAAGCTTTATCTCAGCATATGCTCCAGCAGAGAAGTTGGCTGCTACTTTTAGGCCTTATCTATTGTCTGCCACACTACCTTCAGAACTCCTCTTTTTGCAAGAGAAGTTCTAATTGTCGTAGCTGTTATGCTAGTCTTTTTGGGGAGCTGGAGGGACAGATCACAATTTTAAAGCCTATATCCTGCCTAAAAATGGATTCTTCCCATGAGTTCACCATTTTTGTGCAATATATTAAATTTCGATAACCCTTCTTCATTAGGTAAATTCTTATTCTGAAGGGCCTTTTTGAGTATATTAAACTTCCTAAGTTGACACATAACTATTTATGATTTTAAACATAGTATAAGTCTCACAAGATATAAATGTTTCTTATTAACATGCCTGCCTGTTGTAGAATTATCCACAAGACAGAACTACTGGCATCTCTGTAGGAAAAGAAAAAAGCCCACTGAATCATTTATTTAGAAATCATTTTTAAAAGTAAGAGAAGAAAGCATGAATAATACATGGACATTGCACAGAGATGAAAAAAGTGGGTAGAGTCTGTTAACCATGACTGTGCCTCTTCTGAATGAATGTAGAGACAGAAAGTATTTCCCGAAACAATGGAAGTGCTGTTTTCTGTTGGGTGACCTTATGGTACACAGGACACTGCTGAATAAATTCCACTTTAAGGAAAAAAATGGCAGTCTCCTCACAAATGTTTCTTCTATATGGACATCATTGTCAGATTGGATTTCATTTAAAATAATAATAAAAGCTGTGTAAGAATTCAATCTGTGAAGAGGTAATGCAGCAACACACCTTTAAAAAGCACACCAGCATGCAGAATCAAACCTCTCCTGGGAGTAGAAAAACATTTCTTTTTTCCATCACAGGTGGCTGACTCCAGTAGGAAAAGTCTACGGTCTATGCCTCAGTGTTGAGCCTCTGTGTTTTCTGAATCCAGTCTGCCCAGCCCAGTGCAGGAAATACCAAACACTGTTTGTTCCATCCTGAAGAAAAAACAACCAGGCACCAGTAAACACCAATATAAGGCAAAACATATAAATATGAAGCATACATGAAATATGAACAGTAAAAAAATCCAGAAAGAATAAAGAAACACTGAGCTAAGAGCAACTTCAGCTAAGCTTTGCAGCTCTGTAAAAGAAAGCAGAAAAAAGACCGCAAACTGAGAGCAGAAATAAAAATGAAGCATGGTAGTAACTAAAAGATAATAAAACACAAAGTCCAAAAAAACCAGTTCCAGTCTTCTACGTAATTGCATTTCAAGGGATAGAGCAATTCATTTTTACAGATTTCTTCTTGTGCCTAGAAGACTCCCACCTAATGAAACATTTATGAATCCCATTCAGGGCTCTCTTTTTAAATTCCACCCCATCATTTAGTGACCTTGGAACAGATAGAGATCTGGAAATTAATTTAGCAGCAGAGGTCTGTGTTAGGCTTACACTTTTGTTATGGGAAGAATTGGCATGTGTTCTGCGGGCCAAAATGAAGAACAGGATGCAAACCTGGCTTCACGTTGACCATAGTCAAGAGCTAAGTCCAACAGTTCTTTTTAAACTGACTGTTTCAGCCTCCTTTTAGAGAAAAGTGAGTGCTACCTGTGTAAAAATCAGAACTTCCCAGAAATATCCTGCAGATCAAGAGAGAAATCAGACCAGAAAAAGCAAAACTTTGGTCAACAAAAATAATCTCTGAAGTGATAATTTTAATTTTTTTTCTCTCTGAAAAATGGTGCTTTTCAGGCTCTTTACAAAATGCCACAATAAAGAGTCAATTTTTCCAGCCCATAAATCTCAGAAAGTAGTTGTTCAGCTTACATTCTTGCTAAAACAGAAAAGTGGGGAATAATTCACACATTTAAGAATGCTTAAAACCATCTGTGTTGTCAGTGCAGTTAACATCCTGAAGGAAAGTTCTAGGTTGGTTTTACATAAAACACAACAGCTGATAGAGTAACACAGCTTTGTGCTGAGGTTTCCCATGACATTTTGCATGAGATAAAGCACGAAGCATAATCCCTGTCTATAGTCTCAAAATGGAATTTTGCAGATATGCTTAATTTGGGGGAATTGCCGAAGTAATTTTTATGAATGCATAGTTAACACTTTAAATCATTGACACAAGAAGATATTTAGATCAAAACTGTAAATATACTTTCGGGAAAACAGCTGACACTAAGAAGCCATGGCGTTCAAGCAACATAAAAAAACAATGGCTAAAATTACCACTTAGAAATATTGCTCTGTGTAATTTTTGGTCCAGTTTTGCAGGATGCTATCAGATATGCGAATACATATAGGAATTTAATGCATGAAGCTACAGAATCACAGAATCAGTTAGGTTGGGCAAGACATCTGAGATCATCAAGACCAACCTACAACTGAAAAACAGCCTGCCAAGTAAGAGAATTACGCATTCTACACAAGGAGTTAAATTACTGTAATGCCTTACAATTCTATAATCTCTTAAATCCCTCATTATTTGATATCGGATGTTAAATTATATTAAAAACTGCATGAAGCAGAATTAAGACACCAGATCAAACCTTTAGCGTACAATGGCGTGGAAAAGGAGATCCCAGCCTACCTGTGAAAGAACTGACAATGCCAGCATTTTTGGGTCAGACAATTACAATACATTACTGGAGTGATCACGCAAATATTTTTGGGCCAGATAATTACAACGCATTATTGTGGTGATCTAGCAAATATTTATTTTTGGGCCGGATAATTATAACGCATTTTTGGGGTTGGAGAGGGCAAAAGCCCAGAAGGAAGCGGTAGGATTTCACCAAGACGCTGAAGAACAAGCTAAATTAAACAGATCAGGAAATCAGCCTAGAAACCCGAGATGCAGCAGCGTGAGGGAGGCGCCGGGCCCGGGCGGTGTGAGGGGCGGTGTGAGGGGCGCCGGGGCCGCCGCCGCCCGCCCGCCGCGGAGCCCACCTGGAGCGCGGCCGCCGCCATCCGCCCTTCAGCCCATGGGGCTCGGCCCCGATCCCGGCCGGAGCAGGCTGGGCAGCCCTCAGCCGCGGCCGCAGAGCCCCTCAGGAGCCGCTGAGGAAGCATGCGTGGCCGCGGAGCAGCCTGGGACCCGCGCCCGCCCTGTCTCCTCCCAGCCCCGCCCGGTCGTGAGGGAGAAATGTTTCCGGGATTATTAAACGCGGGGTTCGGGTGTTCGCGCTTGGGCTGCTTCAAGTGCTGGGAGGGACATCGATGATGAGAGTTTGGTGTTGTCACGAAGGCCATGGTGCACCACTCACAGACCAAAGAGCAGAGCAGTGTCTTCTGCCCTGAAAGCAGCAGTTCCGTACTCACAGACAGCACTACAGAAAGCATTTGGGAAACATTTTATTCGGTATTAAGACTTCTTGGTGCAAACATCTGAATAAAAGCACGTTTTTACAGTGAAAACTTCCCGTTTCAATGACCCTGGTCATTTCAGCAGCAATCTATCAATCAAACTGATTCAAACACACATACTCATACATTAAAGCAGCACCGTCTGGTCAGGCCTGATCCATTTACACCGCAGTGCTTTATTATCTCAACCGTTCTCTTTGCCTACACCAAATATGACACTGGCGTTATTGATACAACACTGGCACCTGACAGACTTCACCAGGAATATACTGGCAGCTTGTCCCTCTGGCTTCAGCCTTCACTGCTCTCTCCCCCTGAGCCCTCTCAGACAGCTCCTGAGAGGATATGGAACACAGGGCTTCACTTCCCAGAGGCAGCAAGCAGAGACTCAATATCACGAATGACTTTAGAAGTTTTTTCCAAAGCCTCCAAGACGCAATCTTCACTAAGTTCTTCTGTACCACCCCCGTTTTCTTTTTTTCTGACAGTGATACCAGATGGACTGGATTTTGCAGCAGATGTCCTTTTCAGAAAGTTGCTATTGTCTAATAAAACTAGTGTTACTTTGTTAAGAAAAAAATTCAGCCTCTTCCTCCTAAAGAGAAAAATTAGTCTCTGCATTTGTATTCATCATTGTGCCTTGCGAAGTCTTACATTTTGTAGCATAGTAATTACAGACAGCTAAAAAAAGAAAAAGACTGTATTACCTCAAATGTCTACAACATTTACAGAAAAATGTCTTTTAGACTTCAATTTATCCAAAAGTTACTTTGAAAAGAAAATGGGTGTTACACTTCAGTTTAACAGCATGCACTTTTCAAACTAATAGAATTGAACACTGGCTTAAAGACAACTAGAGAGTGGCTTTAAGCAGATTCTGCACAGTGCACATTTTGAGCTGGCTAAGCACAACAGAACAATATTAAGGTAGCTGATAAACAGAAAGATAGTGCACTGCAACAAGCCCAAAGGCAACTGTGTCCTCTTTCAAGAACAGATCAACAGATGACTCCTAGCAAAACTGATGCAATACACATTAAAATGCAATACACTTTTTTTCTGGTGACTTTTCATTTTAGTTTTTTACTTCGACATTATTTTTGTTTTGTTTTTTTAATCTTTGCTACAAAATAAGTGGTTAAAAAAAGATAAGAAAATTAGGTTGTTTTAAGAAGTGAGACAGTAGAAGGTAAGATCAGGATAGAGAGCCCTTGATGATCTTAAGTGCAGATTTGAACATGCAGATAAACAGCAGAATATAAAAGTGAAAAGAAACCTTTACAGCTTTTAAAAGGATACAATTAAATCGCTGTATTTTTTCAAGCTCAGCATCAGCAGACCTGTGCAAGAAAATAAGGTTATTACATGGATTTAGTATCATAAAAGGTTCTCAAGGATATTTTCTGCTTCAGATTTTAATTTTTAACAGTTTTCAGCAATATTGAGAACTAGATCAGCAAAATCCAAGTGAGAAAAAAAGTATTTTCTCTGTCTTTGATACCACTATTCAATGGCTGACATTTGTCAATCATTTGTGCTTCCAAAAATTGGGTCTCTAAGAATAGCCTCTTTGCTGTAAGTGTGTATAAATATAGACAGAATTTTCATTTCATCAGCTATAAAATGTATCAGCTGAATATACTACAATTCAAGTAGCAAGTGCAACCGTAATTGATTCACTTAGCACATTTTAAATATCCCAATATGCTTGCAGATGATGTGAGTAGATTTTTGGTCAGTAGCATGTATTCAAAAGGACAAATATGGCAGCAGGAGATACAAGTGTCATTAGGCAGTTCAAAGTACTGTTTTAAAGAACTGCTTGTTCTGTTAAAAGCTATCTTTTTTAGTTTGGTATCTTTTCACACTATCTTTGTAACATTAATTGTCCTTTGACAAAGTCACCATAATTCTGATTTTTAAGTAAGACAAGCAAACCTCAATGAAACAACCTTCACCTGAAACTCACTGAATATTTTAAACAATGAATGAAAAATATGAAAGCATATACAAAATAAATGTACCTTTAAAATAAAATTTCATTTTTGACCATCAGTAAATACAAGATATGAAATTCAAAGCTTATAATACTTTTGAGCTTTGCTTTCAACATTATTTATAGTCAATTATTTGGGATAAAGATGAATACCAATTTTCTTCAGTTATAGAGTGTGCAGTATATTCAGCAATCTCTTTCCCTTCATTCAAACTTCTGCACCATTCTATTGCTGTTCTGATGTACCTGTGTTAATATGAAAATTCAAAAAAGTAGTTATTTATATGAGAAATAAACTCCATTTTCAAGCAAGAAACTGAAGTCACTAAGGAATATATCTGGATCTGAAAGAAAAAGCTATGATTGAAAATCTAGCTTTTTCTGCTAGCTTGCCTTGCCATTTTTTGTCTATAATCTTCTTCATATTTAGATCTATACAGTTATTGTAAATTATTACAAAGCTGTATGATTTGCAATTAATAGTGTACAAGTGTTAATTTTTGTTTTTGTGAGTATCTGCTTGCTAAATGCAGCACAGAAAACTTTTGATGATTCCCATAATGAGGCTGTAATTAGAGCAAGCAGATTAGAAAAAGCAATCTGCAGGCAGAGATCAGTATCTGTAATAAAGCAAAAATTGGACAAAGTGCTGTTCAACTCTATATATCAGCTCTATATAGGCTTTTGGTTTGGTTTTTTTTTTTAATCCACTGAAGTAACTGCCAAGTTGCAGCTCTAGTTATTTTTCTAAAAAGACATTGCCATAACAGTTACAATAGAATCACAGCATGCAGTGGCCCTGAGTCATACAGGTTTTGATTCTTTGCCAGAAGCAAGATGGAGCTTTTATCATTACATATTTGGTCCATCACTACCAGTATATTGTCAGTAAATACTGTTTTTTCATATAAGAGGATTTATAGAGAATCATTTTTATATTTAAAGTGTTTAAATGATACAATTAATTTAAATTACCTTTCATAGACTCCAGGATGACTTATTTGTATTAGCTGCTGTTGTCCATCAGGAGTACTTAACTTACACCAGCCTATATCTTCATTTATCTTAGAAGAAAAAAACCCAAAAACCAAATATTATTTTTCTGCTGCAATCCAAAGGGGACAGAAAAAAAACCAACAACAATATGCCAATTTAAGAATGAAGTATCTATGAACAATCCACCTTAAAAACTCACAAGTCTGTGTTTTGCTAGAGGCAGAATCTGCTATAGTCTGCTATGGCAGACTATAAATGCAGGGGAAAAACACCTGGCAAAGCCCCAACTCTTGCTTTGTGTTATTCAAGAATAAATTACTTCTAAAAGTATGCAAAAATGTTTCCAAATCCACAGAATTTTCAATTATTTTTTGTTTTTGTATTTTATTGTATTTTGTGTTGTGTTTTATTGCATTTATCAGAACTTTTCTTTGGTATTTTCATTAGTTTCCTAGTAACAATTTTTCATGGAAAGTTATAGGAATAGTCCTTCCTCTAAGTCACACATTACCTGGATCTCAGTACAGGAAGAGCTGAAATCCCAAACCATAGTCAGGGTCATCCTATCCCAAAAAACAGCATGGACTTTATGATCTGAGCACACAACCAGTCTTCCTATGCCAGGAATAACCTTTTCATGTAGCAAAACTGGCATCATTTCTTGTCCATCAGTTTCAGATACCTAGAACAAAACAAATACATTAAAAACTTGAAGAAATGTCTATATCTGTTACAGATTTTTAGTTCACTTGTTTTTCCAGTTCTCTTCATCATGCAATTGCTTCTTAAATATAACTTTTAAATTCATGCTATCTGCCTTCCAATCTCTGTGGATACACTCACCATTCTTCCCTCTAGATTAAGTCCTATTCCTTATAGCCTGTATAATCATCCTTGTAACACTGCAAGATTTGTAAGTTTTCAGCTACATACCACTTTCCAGCAGCAGAGATAATAATTTTGGCTTAATGAGAGTTTTGTTTTGCAGCAGTACTGAAGCATTCTGAGGAGAGAAAAAAAAGTATTTAGCATTTAATTCCTACTATGTCTTCTAAGCCCTTGCAAATTTAGTTTTGTAAGTTTAGATATGTCCTCAGTGCAAAGATAACTTCCTTTAATTTTGGATTATTATTATTATTATTATTATTATTATTATTATTATTATTATTATTATTATTATTATTATTATTATTATTATTATTATTATTATT
>PYHW01009189.1:2779514-2864320 GCA_013186435.1 Turdus rufiventris | reverse complement strand
CTCTTTTTTTGCTGCTCCGGAAATAAAAGTTATCAGTACAAAGGCCTGCCCCCATACCTGTAACTGAGCCTGTCCAAGAGACCTCGTTGAGCAGGTGGCCCTGGCAGGGCAGGGCTCCCCCCTGGAACTGCTCCTCCCGCATCCCTACGCCAGCCCACAGCTCAGCAACCGGGCAGTCATTCCTCACCTCCCCACAGCAGCACCTCTGGAAAACCGGGAGGCAGACTGACCCTCTTCAACATAGCCCGGGGACAGACTACAGGTAAATAATGCTCTGGTGACAGCTCCTTTTCACGCACTCATTCACAGCACAACACACAGCTCTGTACCTAGAACTGGGCAGTAGAATCCCTCTCTGAACAGAAAGATCAAGATGCTAAAGGATGATTTTATGATGCCTAGTTGCCTTTTTTCCCCCACATTATATACACCCTCCACCAATATTTACAGTTTAATCACAGTTGTTTTAAGTAGATTGACAGGTCGCAGCTAAGTGACAATTATTACCACCCCCCACTCCCAGCACAGAGAAAATAGAGTTGAAGATTAGCACTAGTCCATATGGTCTCCCTTAGCTGCAAGGATCGTCCCTTCCCTGCTTAGGGAAGCACAGGTTTCTCAGATCAGTGCAATCATGGACTAAGTGCATTCAGTTCAACTTTCCACTCTCCACAGGGAGTAGATCAACACCCAGTAAAAAGCTGCTGATACAGCCATGCATCAAAATAACCTGGTTCTATTCACAAAACCACTTTTAAATGAGTATTCTTCTGTTCAGTACTTGCCTGAAGCAAGTTTCAAAGTATATATTGGGATTATGAATGAGTTATGAATACTATATATGGATGATGCATAGTATTTTGCTGGCAATCTTACTGCTCTGGTTGGAACACTCAGCATAGGAACTCTGGAAGTAGAGGCTGAAGTAGAGGTGACAAATCAGCAGTTCAGGGTATATTGTAGCATTTTCCCTGAGTTTTGGTTGGAATGTAATTTTCTGTTTCTGTATCAACTAATGATCCACAGGCATCAACGGTACGATTAGAACTATAGTTCAACCAGAGAGAAGTTGCAAACTTGAGCTGTCAGTAATTCAGTTAATTGTGTGTAGTGGAAAGGGAAGGCAAAATATGATAAGGAAGTAATATCCCGAGTGTCACTAACATTCAGTGTCACAACAGATTATTCTACTTAATAGAAAAATCCTAGCAATGTGCAGTTTGTGATACCTGTGATGCTTGATTGGGCTAGTCCTGCTTCTCTCTAGTGGTACAATTATTCTAAAACCCAACAGTTAAAACCCATTGACCTCATCTGTTTAAAATAAAAAGGCCAAGGGCCAGTAGCAAGAACTTCTTAGCAGATTTTAAAGGAAAATACTGAGAACAAGCTGACTTAATTTCTGGATACGAATGTCATTCAACAGCAAAGCACATGCAAAGCAGCAAGTCTTGCAGCCCATTCTGAAATTACTTTAAACAAAGTGCAATTTTCAAATACTAAACATTTTTGCTAAATCATAATTAATTTGTTAAAGAGTGGGAAATGGTGTGCATACTTTTACTGATCTGCAAAGCCTGGGTCTCATGCTCAAATCTGAATGTGAAGCCTGTTTCTTTTCAGAACCAGGGCTAAAGAGCCTTGCTTCACATCTTCCCCAAGTTTTGCTTTCCATGCTTCTGTGCCTTCACTAATTTACCATTATGCCATTAAGAAAATACATATTTTTAAAAGGTTTTACATTTTCAAGGCATTATTCGGAAACGTGTAGACAAGAAACACTTTTGCATACTGCCTTTGAAATTTGTAAATGCTAAAATTCAGGTGAAATAACCTTTAAACTTCTCATGACTCATTTCTATCATACACAGAACAATGGGGATACTGACCCACCTGCTACTTGCTTTTGCTCTCCTACATTCAATAGCTTGTATAAAAGTTCTGTGAGATTCAAGACAAGAATTTAACTAAAAGTTTATCCTGTTTTCCTTATGCAGCAGGATAGAGTTAAAACCAATTTTCCCCTGCTGCAGTAAAGACTGAAAGCACTTACGAAGTTAATGTGTACAGACCATAAACTTCTACACTAGTTTGAACATTTGAACAGAAGTCTCACTTCATGATTTTTCAGTATTTTCAGAGGAGGAAAAAATGTATTGCAAGCTTGACCTGAGCTGCTCTCTAGATATACAATTTCTAGTTGCTGATTTTTTTTTACCCAATGATTTGGCATGCTTTTTATCTCCTCATAAAATTACTGTTTCTATAAGCTGACAGTACATCTGGAGGTGACAGCTACCTTACAGAAAGACTCACCACAAATCATTCAAAACTAAAACATGTAGAGTGCAGTCCCTTTGAGTCACTGTTACTTTACTGTAAAGCATAGGTGAATGCTTTTTGCTTGTGACTAAGTTCTGAATAAATACAATTTCCACAAGACATCTGCTTGTAAAACCAGCAGAAAGACTGACCTGTATTCAGATTAAAAGCTTTGTATGAAAATTATGCTCAACTTAGAGAATACATATTTGAAAGTAATTTAGTTTTCACATTTCTAGTGTCTGAATTTTAGTCTAAAGACTTTGGAATGCTAATACAATCTTTATGAACATACTGCATTTTGATACATTTTATTTTTGCAGCAAGAATAAAAAAGGTAATTGTCTCTGCAACTGTGTACTTTGAAGAAGACAAAGGAGTGCTCAGTGAAGGAGAGATAGAAGATGAAAAATCGTTTTTGTTTCAAAGCAAGAAGACAAGGTAGTGATATTGTACTAAAGGAAATTAAGCTAGTTAAATTTTATTTTCCAAAACTTCAACCTAAATAAGTATGTTAAATAAACATCCAGAAAACAATCACTGCTTACTCTACTAGCAGATGCACAACTTATTGAACCAAACAAGTAATAGTGAAATATTATCAGAATTATTTACATGCATATTTACAATGCGTGTTCTTTAGAGTAGCTAAATGTTGGGAAATACTTGTGTTTGTTTTTGGTAAGGATTTCTACTCAAGTCTAACCAGCAACAGGTAACAGGAAACAGTTCAGCCGAGTTTGGCAACAACAACAGTGGAGTATCCTAGGAAAACTAACATGATTATATGGAGTCAAAAAAAACCCAGTTGGCTTCAGAATGTGAACATTTATGAAATATGTGAATTTACTCCAACTACAAAATTAAATCAAACTACACAAAATTAGAAGAATAAAAGAAAGTTACAAGGATTGCAAAAGATTAGACATGTTAGATACATTACTAGGAGAAAAAAGCAAAAAAAAAAAAAAAAANAAAAGCACTGCACATACTCTTGAGAAGCATGGTTTAGAACATAACTGTATTACTATTACCTTGAAGAATACAACAAATTACAGAATAGCTTTTTCTTGTAGATTTGAAAATAAGCTTGTCTGAACCAAAGATCTTGAAAGCACCTCACTTCCAAAATACTGCTTGCTTTTTCACATATCAACATGTAACATATTTATTCCAGGAAAAAAGAAAAGTCCCGACCTCACCCAGGTGTGTTTTGAAAGAAGAAAAAGAGAATGAACAAAACAAAAACTCACACACACAACTTTCACAAGCCACTTTTCATGATTGTGATATACAGAAAAAAAAATGTCTTTCTTATTTGGATCATACTCTTCTTGTGGGGGGAAGTGGAGGAAGTAAATGCAAGATATATTGTATATGGTAAATAAGATGAGTAAATCCCAATATATACTAAAGCAAACAAGCAAGCAAATGCAGATCATTATTCTTTCCCTTTCTTCCTCAAGGGAAGTTTTATGGGACAGATCCCCATTAAGTTTTAATTTCAATTATAACTTTTAAATAATTTTTATTGCAGCCAAAACGTTGTTCAAAAAACATTTTTTCACAAAATAAACTATGATATATACACAACATTTTAAGTTACAGGGCATAAGTTTACAATTTTTGGCAGATTCTGTTAAACAAAATGGAAATTGTGTAACTTTTGTACTTAGAGAAACTCAAGTTTCTCATTTTGGTACAAATGTTTTGTGTCCCCCTTCACTCTATGCATACCTAAAGTAGTTAAATAAACTAACATTAATACATAACATCTCACTGTTTTCTCTTATGTTCTGATTCTAGACAGAACTTTTCAAATGCTTCTTCAATTTCTGGATCCATCTCATCATCAATCTCATCAAAATACCTGCAGGGGGGAAAAAAAAATCACCAAAGGTGTTAAGTTTACACACAGATTTTCAGAGCCAACAGATTTTTAGATTTTGTGTAGATGTCAATAATAAAACAAAGCTTTATAAATGACTGTTATTTATGACACTTTCTTAAAGGGAGTAAAAAGTAAAAAAATAATGAGTACTAGGAAAACAAATAAACAGAAACCTCAAAGCAGCACAGATACATAAAAATACCTACAGTGTTTGCCACCTTTTTAGATCATCTTACACTGCCCAATTTAAAAGACAGAAATAGCTCCCAAGATGATAGAAAATATAATCATGAAATCCAAGCTTCCCAAAATTTAATAATGCATCTGTATTGAACTATTTACAAAAAACCATAACTGCTAACCTATTACTGTAATTTTGATTGGTCAACATCCTTGTTCAAAGACAGAACACATTAAATACAGAAACCTTGCATTCCTGTTTGTTGATATGTAAAAGACAGCCATAGAAAATGTTTAAGAAAAGTTTTTTTGCTTCAAAGTGTTGTGCATTCAGAGAGCAAGCTATGTATTTCTCATTTGTTCCTTTGTTCCTTTAGTGTAGCCTTTAGTGTAGACTTTAGAAGAACGAGCCCTCACACATACCCTCCTTCCTCATGTCAGTCATGAGAAATAGCTGACAGAATCAGCAGGTATTTGTCTAAGCTTTTCTTAAGCCTTCAACAAAGAAGGCTACAGTCACCTTGCTTGAAGGTTGACTCAGTGTTCTACATGTCACTCTTAGGATTTGCTGTGTTTTTTAGTTGCTGTCTGTCTCCAATTTGCATTTTTCTTCTAAGCATTTTTCTTCCCTTCAGTATGAGCTTGTTGATTTCTGATGGCATCTCTAATATATCTTCCAAAGGTCTAGACATTCCCCTCAGCTAGGTACAAACTGAAAGTTTTCTAATTTACTAAAAAATACTTATTCAAGCCTGCACTCTTATCACACCTAAAAACAAGAAAATGTTCTTGTGTGTTAAATCATGGTCCAAAAATCCTCCTTTGTGAGCATAAAGCTCAAAGCAATTTATATTAGACCATATTTCTTCTATTTTACATATATCTTATAAACTGGTGCCAAAAAGTTAGACTATGTTCTCACCTATTATATGACATTAGGTTGCTTTTCTTGCTCTACAGGAATACTGAGTATCCCTTTAATTGAAGGGAATAGTACTTAGGCTGAGGAGAGAAAGTGAACACTTAATCCTTTTGAAAGACACTGGAAATTCAGTAATCATCTCTTGCTGGGATGTTCATGCACAGCAAACAAATTTAGGTTGCCTCACTACAAACACTTGAGGGCTTGCTGCTTCATTTTGCTTGCAATTTTTTTTTAAATGCAGAAGTATGTTTGTACATGTGCATAAACATCTGAAATGTAATTACCATACTCAGTAGAATAAGCATGAAATAGATTTCAAACTTGTGTGATTAAAAACCAATTTAAACCCAAATACATCCACTGCAGAACTAAGTAACAATTACATTTAGTTTCATTTTTGTCAACACTGAAATCCTAAGTCTACACTATCACAATAAAAATAACTATTATTAAAAAGTTACATCACTAAAAAAGAAAACATACAGCTCTCCAGGTCCTGACAGTTCAGCTCCATTTTCTTCATAATATGGAAACAAATCCTCTCTTTCAAGCAGCTCTTGGTATTTTTCTTGATAATCTGGCAAAGTAAAAATGAGACTGAGTAACAGACTAGTCCTCTAAATTAACAGAAATATATAAAGTGTGAAAATTGGCTGGTTAACAAAACTATAAAATGCAGGAAATATTAACAGGAAAAGCTCCTTCTGCAATGTTTTCTGTAAAGGCAGTGATAGATGTCTTTGCCTCAAATGATGTTATGCCATGTTATGCTCCGATTACAGATAAATAAACCAAGGACTTTGATTTTTGTTACTAACAATGGACAAACTAAAGAAAACTTGAGTATTTCTGGCTTTTGGGAAAGACCAAATGCTGTGGACTACTGAACAAGTTCTTCTGATGTATATGAACTCAAATGCATATTCTCCATTTCAAATATTCTTTAACATATTTGATTTAATTTATTTAATTTAAGTTGTTCTTTAACATAGAATAAATCATGTGTTCCCCCATAAACCAGAAATTCAGGTGGAATTTTGTCTTTTAAGTTGCATAGGTTTTAGATTCTTGAAGAATAACATTTTATGTTCTTCAACAGGCTGTAAATTAATTACAACTTTTTAAAGAATATTGAGAAGACAGGTAAGCTAAAATTGTGCAATACCTGGGTCTGCTGCAGTGAAAGGAACACCATCAGAAGTGTAAAATGTTGGTTCGTTCTAAAAAGGAAGTAATACAGAAATTGATATGTTTTCAGAGAGAAAGAGATTTTTATGTGTTGAGTAATGCAATAGTCTATGAGTCAAACCAAATTCACATTAAATTAAGGAACTGAAATCTCCATATATTCTTACCATAAAATAGTTTGGGTCATTTTCAGGAGTAGCTTCTGCATGTGGAGTTGTTCCATGAACTCTACCCCAGTTACTAGATCGCAGTTCTACTAGTTTCAGAAGCATGTGTTTCACATCTCTGAAATAGAGAAGTACAACGAAAGTTCGAATGTTCTGTGCCACGCAAGAAACTTGGCTTCTCTTATTGTGCAAATACAAGATAGTTAAATCCATCCAAAAAACAAGTTCAAGAAGGACAAAATTTGGTCCAGTATGTAGATAATTTCGAATTCAAATTTACAACTGCAAGACTAGTTTTTATGTGTCAATTATGAAATATTCACTTCCTCTGTTGTTAAATAAGGAGCTCATATGAAAAAAGAAATTGCTGTAGGTTTTACTGAGCTACCACACCTAGTGGTACAAGTTGAAGAACAAATTCCTTTTTGATAAAATGATAATACTGGGTAAAAAAGGGAGATGATCTTCAAATTTTATTTTAATTATCTGTTCTATGCTCGTAATTTAAGTCCTCTTCATCACACTGAAATGTTTTAGTCAAAAGTAAGAAGTAATGCCCACAGTACATCAGACACTAACACCCATTTAATCCCTAAAATAAGAGAAAATGCCTTCTTTTTTTAAGCTAGTCTATGGAGAGAAGTATCATTAAAGAATACATAAATACAATTTTCAGTTATTTTCTGCTGAAATTGATGCCAAATTGATTTTTGTCTTTCTAAAAAATATACTCTCTATATTCTTTTCACATATATTTGTGGTTCTGTAGCCTATTACAGTATTTGCAGCTAGCATTTTATCTAGTCTATTAGACAGCAAAACAAAAGAAATTCCTGAGTGGCTCCAAGCTGGTATTCCAAGGTTAGATTCTCTGGGAAGCCAAGGATGAAACCGGCTTTCCCAGACAATTTTTATAAACAAAGTTTAGCTCCTATCTAAGACAGGGGGAGGAATTCAGAAAGGGTTTCTCTGGGGGGGAAATGACCTCACCACTTATGTCTCTACCTGGGGATCCCTGTCAGTTATGTAAATTTGCTAAACATACAGAAATTGTATACACGTTATGTTGGGTGTTCATCTTCAGTGCTTTTCCATCTAGTGAGTTGTGTACTTACAGATCCTTAGGATAACCCCTTTTTATCACCTGTATTTGGCTTGTAATTCTGGGACCAGCAAAAAAGCATCAAAATTAGTTTGTTGTTCTATATTTTTGAAGCCTCAGCTTGTGCCATTTATTTTGGTTCCTGGAGCAAAAATTTCCTCAGCCTCCTTGGGGGCAGCTCAGTTACAATCCACAGATGTTATGAGCTGCTCTTGGCCTCGCTCCATATGGCAAGAGATCAGTGTCTGAGCCCTCTACAGGTTTTTAATAAGTTTGCAAGAAGATGAAGCAGAATCAGATAACCTCACGCATGCAAGTAGTTTTATGACAATTTTATGATTAGTACCACTAATATATTAGTAATACATTAGTCAGCCACTCATTTTTTTTCCAGATTAATGCTAAGACCTTGCCAAAAAGGTGTGCTCTCGAGAAAACAAAACAAAACAAAAAACCAGAAATCAAACCACAAAGTATATTTAATTTTGCCTTTACATTTATAGCAATTTGTATGTATTTAATACTGCTACATATTTAGTACTGTTTGTATGTCCTTAATCCTGTTCGATTCAAAATTAAATATATAAACTTTGAGATATTACCCCTATTTTCTCTTTGTATATACTTGCTTCAAGCACCTAAAGCACTTATTGAAGACATCAAGACATAATAGGTTAAAAAAAACCCAGCCAAAACAGTGGAATTTGAATCTCAATTAAAAACTAAAATACAAAAAACCCCACTCCAAAACAAAATCAACCCAACTGCCAAAAAGGCATGTTACCTTTCAACTGAAAAACACCTTTCCTTTTTTTTTTTTTTTAACATGGAAAATTACCTACACATCACTTTAATTTTCATAAATATGAGTTTTAAAGATAATTTTTTGACCTGTTTAGTATAGTTGAAGATTTTTCAAGGTGTTCTTTTTGATGTAAACAAAACACTGTACATAAACTTATCTTCTCACCTGCTACAGTTGGCATCCAACACAATATTTTCAATTCTCTGAATAATTTCTTCCATATCATTCTTTCCTTTTTCTTTCCAGGCATCTTCTAAAACAGAACCTGTCAACTAAAGACAAGGGATTAGTATTTTTTTAAAAGAAAATTAGAAATCTTTAATAAACATTCAACTTAAGAGATTCTGTAACAATTCATGGCTTATGGTCCCAGCTGCCTGTTTCTCTCTGCTAAACAGATTAACAGACCTCATATATAGCTTATTTTAAACTACAGACAGTATAGGAGCTATATATCCAATATTTTCATTGCCTAGAAGTTCACAGCCACTTGCTTCAGTTTTGAAATATGATTTCAAAACAACTCTTTAGTGACATTGGTCAGATCTTACTTGATTTAAATACATACTACCATCCTTTATTTCCTTTAAATCTTATTTTTGCAGCTGTTTCCACCAGTTTACATGACAACAGCAAATACTTTATTGAACTTTAGAAACACTTTAGTCAACTTGGCAGCATCATACATGCCAGAGAATTTTATCTAGGTATATATAAAGGAGATCAAAATTATCTGAAGAAGCAACCTGAACTTTAATACTTGAAAATCTATGAGGCTAAAGCTCCTGCTAGAAAAGCTTTAGCAGCAGTCAGTCTAGAGCAGCTATGCTCTAGAAAAGCCTTTTGCTACAATAATAGGTACTTCATTGCCCAACAGTTGCACAGGAGGAGTTAAATTAGAAAAGAAATTAGTTTTCCACTAATAGCAATCTCCTCAGCATAAGTATTACATGATAAAAAACCAAAAAAGCTTGGAATAGCACTAGATGATACAAAGGGATAAAAATCCCAAGAGAAAAGCAAGTATATTGGTCAGCATTTGCTTGGCATTCATTAGTATGCCACAGCAGTCTTACCTTAATCCTGGATAATTAGGTAATAGCATCAAGATTAATTAAAAATAAACATATTGCACAGTAAACAGAGAAAATTCTGTACCTATCACTGTATTAAGTTGAAAAGATAAAATGAAACATTTATTGCTTCAGTAGTGAAAACAAGGTTTCATGAGGTAGCCCAGTGTAGCTACACATATACTCAACATTTGTAGATACTATAAAGCATTAGAAAACACTTGCATGACAAAACAAATCATCTTTGTTCTGTAAGACATTTTAGATATAGCAGTGCATCATAAAATAATTTAGGTCTTCTTCTTTTCTTTTTACAGGTGTTCTTCTTTCTTTTTATTTTTACAGATTTTCTTCTTCTTTTCTTCTTTACTGCACTGTAAAGCTTCCTGATCTGTGTATTGCTGCTTAAAAAGGTTCTTCAGTGGGCCTTGCCTCTGGGAAGAGCTGCCAACATAAGGACTGACCACAGAAGTGAATGTGCTCATTGAGCACAATCTCACACTTGCTGTGTGAGATGCAACCTCCTAAAATATTTAAACTTCAAATGAAGGTTTTAAATTAGAAATCTCTCTTCTCTGCTCTCTATTCATGATATCAAAAGACGTGAGAAATGAAATTCAAGAAAGAACAGTCTGAGAAAGGGTAAAGAATGAGGAAAAACATCGAGGAAAATGAAAGCCAAGCAAGAGTCCTCAGAAAAAAATGCTTAGCACTTAAACTTCATTCAAAAATTAAAATGTTTACTCAACTACTAGTATAATGATACCTAGTGAAGATAAGAGTTCCTCTTACAAAGAGGCTAGTCCTTTTACAAGAAAAGGTATGGGTTATGAGCAAAGAGGTTTATTTTCAACATGAAAGAGAAATCTATATATTTCTACAATAGCAATGACAAAGACAACACAGAACGAAATAATGGATATTAAGAACATTTTGCCACAAAATGTGGTGGACCCCAATGGCCAAAGTGTCCTTCAGAACACAGAGCACAGCTAAGATCTTACAATTCATTCAGACTGGTTACAGTCTAGTTTACCTGTGGGAAGCAAAATTAGATCTAGTAGAAGCATTTACTCCTTTGCACCTTAACTTCTGCTCTGTTGCTCATTTGTACACAAATGGCCTTGAATTTTTTTTAGAGCATCTTGTTACTTTTTTTGCTGGCTCAATTTACTAATGGTACTAAGGAAAACAAAAGAAGTAGTTTGCTCTGCTAATGCTGTAATGCAAAAACCCCTATAAATACTTACTCATTTGCAATTTACCCTACTATTCCCTATATTAAAGTTAAGGCAGTTTAAAAAACTTGATTCTTTTAAAACTGTCTCACCTTCAGCAGCTTCACTGCACATATCAAATTACTGTCCACAGGATTAGAGAAGAGTGCATTCAGTAATTCCCGAAGACCTTCTTGAAGAACTTCTGCCCGTGTAACTTGTCCCTTTGTTCCTTTAATCTGCAAAATATATACAAACCCCATTTAAAAGACTTAAGTTTTAGAAATTAACTTAGTTACAATTTCTCCCTTGAGTGCGGTATGATTTGGTTTGTGATCCACACAGTTGACTTTTATATGCCAAACACTGTAATCATTTTAAAACACAGACTTTAATGGAATTATAGAATAGTCTGGGTTGGAAGGAAACTTAAACATCATCTAGGTCATCATCTACCTCAGTCTGCTGACCATACATCTTCTGCATGTTATGTTGAGGTCCTCATCCACCAACACCCAAAACCCTTCCCAGCAGAGCTGCTCCTGACTGATTCTCCACCCAGCCTGTATTTGTGCCTGGCCCAGATGAGTACCTTGCACTTGATCCTGTTTGCATGGTCCCACCTCCCAAGCCTGTCTGGGTCCCTTTGGGTGGCATCCCTTCCCTCCAGCACATTGACTGCACCACACAGCTCGGTGTCAGCAGCAAACTCACTCTAAGTAATGTCCTTACAATTCTGGCATAACAATGCATGGCTAGAGTTTTGTTTCTCTGCTAACAAATTGCTGAGAAAAGCTACCAAAAGCCTGCCTAATGGTCAATTGATTCCCAGAACCTCATGCTCTTTTCCACACTGCATTACATATTCTCTACAGCAGTGACAGCTTACTTCTAGAAGAGTGTTTATATTATTAAAAAAATTACAGAAAATAATTTAAAATCAAATGGTATACTCCAAGGAATATGGTATATTCCATAAATGGACAACTTCCCTTGCTCCAAAGTCATTGAAAATATTTTTTTCTTCTAGCAAGTGAAAAGCAGATTTCAAGGACCAGTTATGGTCCAGAAGTGGAAGAGTCAGAGAAGGATTTTCCTCATGCCAGCAGAACATTTTTATAGTGTTTGTTTAAATCAAACCACTGAAATAATCAAGTCAAACATGTATTTTTAACTGCACTACAGCAGGAAGTAAACGTGGTGAATGCACAGGCATAAAAATAAAAAAAAGTCACATTTTTGTCCATATTACAGATACAAAAAACAAATCTAAATCAAGATTGCATACTTCATGCATGACCCAACCATCAGAAGAAATATCTTTAAAAGTATGCAGTTTTAATTCCTTATTGTGAGGATTTTTACAGCGGCATCAAGGGTTTGATAACACCTCTTATTAGTACCTGAATACTGAATTGCATGTGTTATTGATCCTAATCTGCTTCTGCTAGGCATTTAATAACATTTAATATGTTGGTTAAGTATAGTCATCTGGAAGTTTTGCCAGTAAAAGAAAATACCAAAAACTTAATTTCAAAGATGTTTGTGGTTGATTCTTCCCACAAACTCTTACACTTCAATTTTATACATTTCTCTTCTAATGATCTTTTTTTTTTTATGTTTCTTGGACATATGCATTATAATGAAACAGTTCTAAAGTTCTTTTACTTTACTACCCTCTGCCTTTAGAAAAACACCTCTAATTATAGTCCATTTCAGTGTTTACCTATACACAACAAAAAATTTATGAAAAAGCATGTGACATCCAACTTTCTTCTTACCTGTAGGTTAAGATAAAGTTCAGCTAAGAACAGCACAAAGGCATGAAATTGTTTTCTAGTAGTCTCATCCCCTTTGGTAGCTTCATCTCTGTTTTCGTACTCCGTTCGACACCTGTAAAAATTAAAACAATTATACTACCTGTAGCCATTCCAACATATGTAATGTGCTACTCATTTAGAATGCTGAGAACTTATGAACTGCATGAAAACTGTTACATGCTGAATGCTGAAATGTATATCTCTGAATGGAGTGAGAAGTCTTCACAAAGAAACAGTGGATTTGCATCCTTTTAGAGGAACACGTATGATTTCATGATTATGTTTTTAAGCCCTTAGATATCTGATGAAGCAAAATTAAACAGAACAACTTAGAGCATGTAGAAATTAATAGTTACACAATTTATACAATTGAATATGGATCCAGAATATGCAACAGTAACACAGGTAGCCAATGCCCAAAGAAATAAAGTAGACATGTTCCCCTCTTCAGGGTGCTTACCACAATGTCTTAGATGCCTTCATACTTATTTGATAAATTCTTTATCTTGCCATGTTAAGTGTCAGTGATACATAATTCATGACACCGAGCTGGGCAGTATTACCTGACACTTGAGAGGGAAGGGATAGCACACAAGAGTGACACTGACAGGCTTGAGAGGTGGCCCTGTGCAACTCATGAAGTTCAGCAAGGCCTAGTGTAAGGTTCTGCATATGGATCAGGGCAATCCCAAGCATTAAGAATAGCTTAGGCAGGGAAGTGGTTGAGAACAGTCCTACCAAGAAGGACTTGGGGTGTTGGGTGATGAGAAGATCAATGTGACAGTGCATGCTTGAAGCCCAGAAAGCCAGTTGTATCCTGCAACAGAGCAGTGTGGGCAGCAGGTGATGAGGGGATTCTGACCCTCTCTGCTTGGTGAGACCCACCTGGAACACTGCATCCAGAGCTGGGGTCCTCTGAACAGGGAGAACACAGACTTACTGAGTGAGACCAGAGGAGGCCACTAATGTGACCACAGGGCCTGAACACCTCTCCTGTGGGCACAGGCTGAGAGAGCTGGGACTGCTCAGATGAGAGAAGGCATCAGTGACACCTTGTAGCCCCCTCCAGTACCTAAAAGGGGCCCACAAGAGGGTGGAAGAAGGACTTTTCACATGGGCAGGTAGTGACAAGACAAAGGGGAATGGCTTCAAACCAACAGAGGACAGGTTTAAACTAGAAATTAGGATGAAATTTTTAACTGTGAGTGTGGTAAGGCATGAGACAGATTGCCCTTAGAAGCTGTGGGTGCCCCATCCCTGTGTTTAAAGCCAGGCTGTATGGAGCTCTGAGCAATCTGGTCAGCAGAAAGTCCTCTGCTCAGGGCAGAGGTATTTGAAACTAGATGATTCTTAAAGTCCCTTCCAACCCAAATAATTCTATGATTCTGTAATTTAAATATAAATACAAAAAACAGGACTAACATATTATGGCAGTGAAGTAATTTTTCCAGTATTTAGCAACTGTGCCAAAAATACACAAGTTTGCACTACAGTACAAAACCATAATTTTAAAATATTTGAGATAAAAAGAAAACCAGACAAATTTTAATGTATTCTGAATGATTGTATAAAGGATTTAGAAATAGTGGAGAAACTTAAAAACCTTAAGAACTGAAATACAAAATTTCAGGTAGAAACTTTGTTGAGAATCAGAAGACTGTGGTCCCATTATTAGGTTATTTATCTGCACACACCCTCCCCACTTCTAATTTCATGCATATTAGCAAGCAAAACATAAGCAACCTCAGGTTAATGGCTTCAGGGTATTAACACTAATGTTATCCATTGGATTTGCTTCAAAATCAAGAACCAAAAAATGCAACATTAACAGGAATTTCCTTTCAAGTTCAAGTAACACACAGTTAAACAAAAATGCAGTAACTTTGAAAGAAAAAAAAATCAACAAAACAACAACAACACTGAGAGGAAAATGAGTATTTTCAGCTTCTGTATGCCCTGGTTTTAGCTGTCAATTCGCAGAGTTTGCACTACATTAAGGACTCTTCTGATTCTCACCCCACCATCGAGGAGGCTGGGGTGAAGGTGCGGGGAGACACAACTGACCCCAAGCTGACACACAAGTATTCCATCCCATGTGGCCTCATGTTCAGCATATATACAGGGAGAAAGCTGCCTGGGCACCACTGCTCAGGATTTGTCTGGGCATCCTGAGTGGTGAGCAACTGCATAGTGTGTCTCTTGTTTTGTATATGCTAATTCTTTTATCACTGTTACTATTTTCCTGTCCTTTTCTGTCCTAATAAAATATCTTGATCTCAACCCATGAATTTTGTTTTTTCTGTCCCCAGTTCTTTTGCCTATCTCATTGGGAGGGTGGAGGAAGTGAGTGAGGGGCTGCAAACTGTTTAGCTGCCTGCCAAGTTAAACCACAACATTCCACTCATGATAAAAGATCACTGGAATGCACTACAGGAAAAGTTTACCACACTTCTGCTGGACTAGAGTAAAAACTTTTCAAGTAAGAGGCAAAACAGAAGCTTAGAAAGCCAAATGTCTTTAAACAAACAAAAAAAATTGCAAATTTTAAAAGAATTCTGAAATGTCCAATTACAGCACTTCTTCAAATGTCATGCAGTAATATTTGAAAGGATATATAACAATTTTAAAATGTCACATTTTTGTCAACTACAAAGTCTAACAATTATTAAGCTAAGAAATCTCCAGTAACTGAAACTGAAGAAATTAATCCTTCTGTATTTAATACATGTATTTCATAGATACAAAGTCAGTTAGCCAATCAGTGAATAAACCTTACACAGCAATTCCAGGCAAAAAAGAAAAGCCCTAAAGAAAAAAACACAATGAAGCAAGTGCAGGCAAGAGTCAAAGGACAAGGACAGTAACTATATGTTCATTTAGTAAACTTTTGAAGTAAATTAACTTTTCAATTTGCACTAACTTGGGGATCAGTCTAATATACTCAGTTCAAAAGATCCCACAGAACTTCAAATGGAGCCCTATTTTTATATTTTAGAATATTTTAGTATCTTAAAATGCATGTGTTTAATATACAGCATGTACCTGTGTTTTGATACTCTTCAATCTCTATTATTTTAAATTAATACCTCTTTGTATGCAACAGAAAGAATTAACACACAAACCAGAAAAATTTAATGAAAAAGAATAACAGGCTTAAAGTAACTGATACCAACCTTTGAAGCAGAAGCTGTCGAAAGTTCCCACTTTGTGGACTAATGGTTAGATGGTGAGATAGATAGTTACACAACCGTGCTCCCATGTATGAAAAATTTGGGACAGATGTGGCCTTTTAAAATAAAAATGGAAAAATAAATTATTTCTAAAATTAATGATTAGGCTATCAGGAAAAAATTTTAAAAGCTTTTTTGAAATCCATGCTTAATGTTGATCAGCCAACTCAAGAGCAGAAAATTTAATGACTAATAATTACTATTTGCTGTGTTCACTTTTGTATTGCTCTGATTCTGTGGCTCTAAGAAAACAGCCACCATTATGCCATGTATCTTCATGTAGCTCTACTTCTGCATTGTGATCTACAACTAAAAAGTGTCTCAAAGTCACTTACAGATTGCTAATACCAAAAAAAAAAAAAAAAATCAACAGTGGACATTAAGACACTTTTTCAAGAACACATACTCTCTCAATGGACAATGAATACATTCAAACATCATAAAAAAGTTGTCTTCTTTCAGTCTATAAGCTATTTATTCCATAATATCTTTTTGCCATGGTTAATACCCAAGGAAAGAGTAAGAACATGACAAGTAAAGAGAAATACTTTCTCCCATACAGGCTCCAGCAATCTGCAGAAACATCACCATTACAATTAACAGCTCTTAATGGATCCTTTTTTTTTAAAAAAACAAGTCCTGTTACTACTGAACATCTATACCTTTGTCATCTAAAAAAAGGTGGTAGGAATGACATTGTGTAAAAAAACTTTTGTTTTAATCTGATAAAAATTCAAAATTTAAAGAGGTGGCAATTTATTACAGTCCACTCATTTTCAAGTCTCCTCTATCAACACCTGAATTTCAGATTATTTCTCAGTTGCAGTTTCAGTGAAAAGAGGTTCTGCTGCAAATAACTTCACCAGCTCTGCTGGTGAAAAAGAAAATGAGGATAAGAATTCAGTAAACTTCTCCTTTGGCTTTATCATCTTTGAATATTTTTTTTTACATCTTGATAATCTATCAGTGCTATAGATATATTTGCACGTTCCAACATATTTGAAAAAAAAAAAGTCCTGCTAATGCAACTATATCTAGCTACCTCTTACAGGTCAAGAAAAATATGTACTTCTATTATGTGCATAGAGTTGCTGGGAAAAACAATTAAATGTCTTTGGAAGACACAACAAGTTTAATTAATTAAGATAGACAAATGGAATTCACTTTCCAGTAAGAGGCACTACCCAAAAAGACTGGTGCTTTGGTTCAATCAGTTGCTCTGACTAGAAGAGGTATCCCTTTTTTATAATGTGACCCTTTTTAATACTTTTTCCCAGCTAAAAAAAACCCCAACCCACTTTAACACTCAAACACCTACACAAATTCTTTAAACCTCACGTGTATTTTTAAAACATTCTCTTCCTTATTAGTTGGTCTGTACTTGTGGTTGCACCAAACATTGAAATAATTAAATTTTAGATATTATGATCTGGTGTAGCACACACAGACCAAGAATATACACCCTGTATCTTCTTAATAATCAATCATTACATTACAAAATCACAGACTTGGAACAATTATTGCTGGTAACACCACTTCATCTCCAATTCAAAAAAGTCACAATATAAGCATGAAGACTAATCTACCAACACTTATCTTGAGAAACTCCAGTTGCTCTAACAGGAACAATCTGCTGCATTTACTAGACAGCAGTCAAGGTTCTTAAACTATGAAGTCAGTGTTCAACTTTTGGAAGACAAAAAGAACTCTCTTGAGACATAAATAAGAACATAAATACACAACTAGTATTTATAGATGGGCTAAGATATCTAACACAGAGCTGAAGGGAAGATCCCACAGAACTTGGGTTCATGTCATTTCACTATTTTTACAAACCTAACATCTATAACACTGCTTAGTTGAGTCAAATTGGTATCACTGAAGCAGATGCTTATAAATTTCAGCAATTTTAATTGTTTTGTGAGAAGCTAGGAGACACATACTGGAGCCTCTGCTCAAGACAGAGGAATAATAAGAGTAGTTGGCTTTGCTTAAATGCTATGTTAGCCTGACATACAACAACATGTCTAAAATTAGGTGCTTTTGGATAGTAGCATAGCTTTTTGGCATTAAGCTTTATTTGTCATGTAATTTCAGACTAACACTGAGCTTCTCAGTTGAGGAAGTCACAGTAAACCCTAATGCTGAACTTGCTTTTAAAGTGGGGCAGAGAGAAAGAGGCAACATTAAAGACTTCTATTAAATGAGAATCAAAGTATTTAAAATACAGGAAGTTAAAAATAACGTAAAAGCCTCTTTTTTTTCTCCTTCCAATAAAGTTACGTGAAATATTTTAATCTCTTTGTAAACTAACCTCCATGGGTTCAAATAAAGAATGGGAAAAAGATGCTGCCAAACGTAGCACAAGTGATCATCATGTCTAACTAAACTGGTCTCAATTAAATTTGCATTAATTCTGTATAATAATGAGAAACCTGAGACTCTACAGTTCTGTACAGTGACCAACCAGTCATTCCACTTTTACATATACCAGATAAAAACATTCTGCAGGTATGTGCACTTGCGTAAAAGTCTGCATTCAAGGTAGAACTTGAAAGAACAAACCTGTGAAATGGTGAGACACCCAACATAATACAGAGCAAGCCAGAAGCATGGCTTCTTTCTCTGCAGCGAGCCCAAAAGACAGTAACAGCAGCTCATTTGCTAAGCAACACATATTAAGCTGTTCTTTCCAATGGCTCCCCCAATTAGTGCAGAGTTCAGCTCAAGGTCTCTGTCCTCATTATGATGGCCATCAATGGGACTGGACCTAGTTACCCTTAGAAGAGCTTTCCTTTTCTCCAATTATGCTGTTCTGAAATAGGTATATTTCAAATAAAGAAGAAAAACTGGCAATAAAGAAGCATTTCCCAAAGGGTGGTGTGTATAGTAGGTATGAATTTAACTTTTTTAAACACCTAGGAATTAAAAGTATCTACAAATAATTATTTTTTTCACAAGAGAATAAAAGTGTTGAACGTAAGTTTCTTCAGTATTTACTATATAAATACAGAAATTAAAATATAGCTTCCTTTAATTAAGTACCCTAATTTCAAAGGTAGTAAGTTACCCAGGAGATACAAACACACAACAAAGGAAACAGAGGAAACTGTGAAAATGTATACAAGTCAGGCATCCCAAATCTGAGATACCATTTCAAATTACTGAGCAAAATCCTTCCCTATATATTTTAGTCTTAAAGGAAAAAAAAATCAAATCATTAAAATGCAACATTGATCCAATTATGTAACAAATACTGGAATGCCTATCTTGGATACTAGGTAAGAGAGGCATAATGTCCATCTTGTAAGACAGAACACATTACCTGCTGATAGATGAGTTCAACAAGTTCTTGCAAAGCTTCATCAGCAATAACCCAGTCATTCAGTGTTTCAGCAAACTGCTCTATTTCCATTTCAAAACAGCCTGGTTGCACCGTGAGGTGATTTAGGAAGTCTTGTACATATTCTGCCAGAGTCAAATAGCCATCACATCTATCTTCAAAGGAGGAATCCTACAGAAGTGAAAGAATATGCCAACTACTTGAAATAATTGTTATACCTTCTGTGTTCAGAAATAACCACACAGCCCTTAGTTTTGATTCTCTGAATTCTTCATAGAGATCTTTATTACACAGTTCACTCCAACATTTCTACAGAGCACAGCCTCAACATCTGCTGGAGTGTAGACCTCAGAAACATCTGTAGTCCAACCACCTTAAGAACCAGGCAAAGTATTTTTACAAACATTAAGGGTTTCGCAGTAAAATACATAAAAAGATGGATTAAAAAGAAATAAGTTTCCCAAGTGGGTTGCCAAATTAACTAGAAAACAAAGTAAGCTTATCTGCTAAGAGTAGAACTACCAAACTGAGGCCCAACACCCATTCCTGGTGTGGACACTAACTGTACTATGGATTTATGAACTGTAAAAGGAAAAATAATGGAAAATTTGAAATTGTGTATTTTGTGCTTAGACAGTGTGTATGGTGCTCTAAAAATATGCAGAAGGGAGAGTAATTAAGAAATAAAATAAATACATAGAATTGTTCCCATGTAAGAAGTATAATCAGAAAAAATGATATTATAAAGTCAGTGTATTAGCATCTCTTGGCAAAAGATGAAAGATTACAAGGCATGAAATTAAACTATTCAAATGAAATTGCATAAGGTTTAAAACCAGACAGTAAACACATTTGTTCTCTAAAGAGAGGAGGGGCTACCCAGTATCACTTAATTGATATTTATGCTCCTAACGATGGAACAGAAGAGCACTGATTTTGTCCATTCAGAAATGAGTCTGTGAGAATGTTCCAGATTATTATAATGCTGATATATGAAGAGAATAGTAAAGAAAACAGCACATTTTGTGATACCATTAGTAGTAACAAAGTACAAATAAATCACTTTGTCACACTACACAAAAGATTGCGTAAAGCACCTCATAGATTTCAGAAATGCAAGAAGGAGTCTGGAGAGGCACTTGTAAAAAAATTACTTACAATTAGCATTTCAAGACGTAAGAATAACAAAGAGAATCAGAATTCTCAACTGTTCTACCATTTAAAAATGTTTAAAGGATATCTACAGTAAAGCTAAGCTAAAATGATAAAGCACTTTTTCTTTACTTAGTGTACATAAATATATTGACAAGGATTATAACTATATTCTCCCCATCTCCCTTCTACTTCCTGAATATGGATTTTTCATTACTTTGTCTTCAAAATGCCTGTCTCTCCTCTACCGAGAGGCAACATGGATCTGTGAAAATTTTCTAGCTGGGTATGAACTACGAGAAAGACAGATACACATTGTTGAAAATCCCATCCTGATATTAATTTCATGACTTATGAAGAATCTATGGGCAAAAAAAGCAGTCTTTCCAAAATCATTCAGACATGTCATAAGTTAGTGAGGAGGAGCACAGATCAGTGTAACAGAAATAAAACTAGAAAGATTTCCTACGATATTTAATGAAGTAGAAGATCTAAATAACTCAACATTGCTCACCAGAAACAGAAATAGAGGCAAGTTATTACTCCATAAAGCCTTTGACAGTTTGAGGATTGAAGCATGGGAACTTCAGGGGTCTTTTCTGACAAAGTTTTCTATGATTCTAATGGCTTGGAGCTTATAAATTGAAAAAAATAAATGTTAATAGGCCTATGTATGACCTGTTACATATGCTGCTTCACTAAAGGAAATCAACATTTATAAGGCAATATCAAACAGTCCAGCAGGAGTTCTGTACAATAAATTTAAAACCAGTTTGTTTCACAGAGCTATTACATTACTGTGCAGCTACTGCGGCTTAATCACATACAGCTGAACTAGCATCTCTCCAAACAACCTGTCTGAAAACTCTCCAGCCAGGCTGCAGAGCATGCAACTGCTGTAGCTAGTAAAAGCTGCTCCTTCTGACAACCATCAGATTGTTACAAGATCCTCTTGCAGCAGAGAGGAAGGTATCTTCCTGTCACACTCACTTGGCAAGAATCCAGTCTTGGAGAACATCCTTGTTTTGCAAGGGGTTTGCAACTTAGTGTAATTTGGCAATTATACCATTTGGTGTACTGGAGCTCCTGTTGTGTACTCTTACTTCCAGTTTGTAATTGAGAGGCTAAACACAGAAAACTAAACTCTATACCATATTAATCTACCCATACTAAACATGCAACTTCCAAAGAAGTCTAGGTTTCAGTAAGTATGCCAGGAAACTGAACAAATGGGAGAGAAAAATGCATACTTTCAAAATAGAGAAATACACAACTTTATTAGAATTATTTATACTTGATACCTTAAAAACTAACTAAATTTAGCCCAATACCTTCTAGATATAAAGTACTTGTATATTTCATTGTCAGATTTTAAAACTTAACATAAAGGTAGAATCATGCAATGTATCAACCCAAGAAAAACAAAGTAAATGGCTCTTTATTATTTTTCAAGAGGAGCTGGCTAACAGAAGCCGGCAAGATTATACATCCCTACGAAGTTATAATTTAAAGCCACAAAAGTCAACTAGAAATTTTCTATTAATTTCAATAATTACTCCAAGCCACTCCAATTTCTTTCTCTAACCTTTGATAGCTATAGGATGGGATCCTGGATTATTCACAACAGAAGAGTAACTGATGAGAAGATCATAGATTTGCCTCTCTTGTTATGTGTCAGCTCATGACTTTATATATATACGAGCAGAAGGCTAAATAGGTACCAAAACTCCTCTGCTTTACATAAAGATAAACCAGAAAGTCTACAGCAAAGATTCATGAGACAAATCTGCTCTTAAGACTCAGTTTCTGTATATGTACTGATAAGCTGTTTTCCTTTATCTAGTAAATTCACATTTCCACTTATGACCTCAGTCACTAATAACATCAATAATTTGATTTTTCTTCAGATTTCTTAGGAACAAGCTTTTTTTCCCTTTAGTTATACCAACTCAACAAGTTTTCAATGAAGTTATTGCAAATTCAAATACAAAAAGACTGTTTCATATACAAAACCACCTACGCATGCTGAATGAGGTTAAGTGGCACTTTTCTTGCTTGGTTTTCTGATGGAAATTTCTGAAGTTGAAAGAGAAAAAGCAAGAGCGAAGGATTGTGGAGCCCTAAAATAACAAAACTCTCACTTGTAAAGCTATGAAGTAAAAACATCATTATGCCCATCTGATGGAATTACGACCATATTTTTATCATACAGCCATTTCAAGGAACAAATCTGATGTTTCCTAACAGTAATTCAAACCTATCTAGTCACTAGTTCTGCTGCAGGCAGCTACAATTTCCCATGGGTTGGACTCTGTATACAAACAGAGAATTCCATGGAGGCCTTTCTTCAAAGTCCTGTAAAAGTTTTTCATAAAAATTCTAGTAAACCTTGTAAGCTGTACTCCTTAAACCATCTTCACGGGTAATTGAGAGTTTTCAGCATCAAAAACTGGAAAGACTGGAAATTAACTGACCCAATATCAAATGTTACATGCACAGACAGTAATTATAATGGTGCACAAACAAACAAGAAATCAACACTACTTTTAAAATAATAAAGCTTTCTGCTATTGCAAAACAACTGTGTATTTTATGAGAGAAATACAATATTTCAGAACTAAAATTAAGTGATCTTAATAAATGAAAGCTGAAAAGTATATTTTAAGTAAAAAAAAAGTTTCTCAAAACTTCTGTCTTGATTTAAATTTTAAAATTCATGGTCAAAATCACTCTAACTGTAGAGTGTGCTAAATTTCTTAATTTTATTACGTTAGCCCTATTTACAAAGTTCCTTCAGTTACTAAACTAAAAAAAACAACAGATTTTGTAATTGTAAAGTATGAAAGAAAAATACCACTGTTTTATGTGTATAATATTCTGATTAGATTATAGTCCCTGCAACATGTTTTCAGTGGCATTTTTATTAATAGCTGAGTCACATGCATAGCTTATTCCAACAACATAGCAACCAGGAACTCCCACACGTTTATCTGTTTTTTGAAAAACATCTGAAAAGCAACATTGTTGGCATTGAAACTTCACAGTTTTAAGAGTGCACTATGTATGCTATTGGAAAGGTTGTTTGGGTTTTCTCTTTATCTTGAAACTGAAACACTTTAATTATGGAAAACACATAACCAGTGCTGGGGCAAAGTAGTTTTTTTCCCCGCCCATATTATCAATCCCCCAAAACACGTTCACACTGGCATTGTTAACAGTTATATATTGGCTGTGGGCTTTATTATACAGGAGAATAATTACATTCACTCAACAGGCAAAGCTGGTAACACTAAGGTAACATCAATTTTACTGGTGAGGGAAAGATTTCAAAATGCCAAGCCACCACATTTATCATACTAATTAAGTATTTTTCTACCAGTTATTAAAAATCTATTTGATTCAGCATTCCTTTTTTTTTTTAATAATTTGATTGTATTTGTAAAAGTTCACACCTGTTTACATATAGTACCAGAGTCTGACTGCATGCAAAACAAAAGGATATTCCAAGATCTTCCCTGGAGTAGAATTACTGAAACAGTAACATGGAAGACAATGGAGTAGAAAATAGAAGTATCAGCTTTTATTACACGATCCATCTACCAATGTCTGGAAATATACTTCTTATTAGGTGTGTGGGTAGGTAACTACAAGGAATGAGTGTAACACTTTTTTGCCCTTTGGTGATACCATACCACTGAAAGAATTAAGACACATGATGGTACACTAGCTTAGGCAGTCATGACGAATAGTACCTGTGGCACAGGAAATTCAGGAAAGGCAAAGCCTGTTCTCAGAAAAGCTGAAGTTCAAGCTGTCTCCCATGCTTTCTTAAAAAAACTGTGAATTTTGCATAAAACTGAAGCTACACTTCCACTTAAAATACTGTATAGATGTAACTGCAACAGGGGTAGTCACCAACAAACCATGTTGGATGTAAACAATGCCTGGTGTAGTCAAAAAGGAATTATCTGCTGCAAGCTTTGGCAAAATATCCCACAGCAGAGGCTCCCATGAACATCGTAATATTCATCCATTACCACTTAACATCCTGGCTGCAACTCTGGAGGTTATCATCAGAATTTTTGCATCTTTTCAGCAAATACAGAATTCAAATTATCTGACATAAGAGATATCAAGAAAATATTATTAATTTGAATACAAGTAAATTGGCACATACTAAGGAATAAAGTTAAAACACTCACTGTAAAATTCTGATTGAAGTTCTGGTTGTATCCTGCTGGATAAAACTCAGGTGCTTTAACAGACAAGTTTGACTTTGCTACAGGATCCACAGCTGACTGTGGTTCAGCCATTTCTGGTCCAGAATCAAGAACTGAAACTTTATCTTGAGATCCAGATGGAATTCCTGTCTTTTGCAGGTGTTCTGAAAAATTTTTGTCAATAGCTTGTCTTAGAAATCACTAAATTAGTATGTATTCACACAAAGTAAACACAGACTATATATATGTTTTTAATTTTTTACTTAAACTATGTTTTACTATAAATATACTTCCTTGAAATACATAGGCTTACTTTAAATACATAGGTTTTATTGTTTATTCTTAGGTATGGATATTCATTTAAGCACACTCTAGACATCTTTCAACATGATAGAAAATCAACAGTGTGCCTGCGCAGATGAGCAAAAAAAATGGAAGAAGGGTAAAAAACTTCTTTTCCATGTAAATACATTTTCTAAGAGTTAACTTAAGTAACTAGTACATTTGCTTGTAGAACATTTGATTATCAAGTGATTTTTCACAGATTTTAGATACAAATACAAGAAACATTTGGAAGGTCAATAAATGACAGACATCACTTATTTTTTACCAACACTTATTTTCAACAAAATGCTCAAAGATACTTGGATATCGTTGTTGTTACATACTATTTGCCAAAATATCCAATTGAAGTGTTTTTAAAACACTATTTTCCAAACTTCTCTTTATAGACTAGCTCATAAGTTTATTGAAAACAGAACCCGATACCTACCTGAAAAAGCTGACCAACAAACACTGCTTTGTGTAACTGTTGGGTTAGGGGATTTTTTTGTTTGTTTGTTTGGTTTTTTTTTGTTTTTNTGCAAATAGGCTGGAATTCTTCAGTAGGGGAAAGGCTGAGACCATCTGCAGTGAAATTAACAGATGGATAAAAAGCATACTCAGATGTGGGGGCACAAAAGGGGAGAAAAGACCAAGAGTATTGCAAGCAGCTGCAATATAACATCACACCTTTACCTGATCCAGGCCCACAACCCAGTATGCTGGTTTCAGCTGGGATAGAGTTAATTTTCTTCTTGCTAGCTAGTACAGCACTATGTTTTGGATTCACTATGAAGCAAGTGTTGCTAACATGGGTTTCCCCATGCTCTGATGGTGAGCAGATGCACAAGAAGCAGAGAGGCAGCAAAGACTGGATAGCTGACCCGAACCGGCCAAAGGGATAATCCATACTATAGAATGCGATATATATATACATATTCGGTATATAAACTGGGGGGGAGTTGGCCAGGAGTTGTCAATTGTTGCTGGAGGAGAGGCTGGGCATCGGTCAGCAGGTGGTGAGCGACTGCACGGCGCATCACATGATTCTCTTTGGTTTTCCTCCTCTTACCCCTCCCTAGTCACCCAGGTGTCCGCCGGCCCCCAGGCTCGCCACGCGGACCCGGCCTCAGCGCGGGGCCCGCCCCGCACACCCGGGGACGGCACCGCGCTCCCGAGGGCAGCTGCGGAGGGCGCGGGGGGCCGGGCAGGGCCCCGCGGAAAGAAAGAGCGGCGAGAGCAGCCCGTACCTGCCATCCCGGTGCCCAGCGGCGCCGTCTTGGGAGGCCGCAATGGTTCCTGCTGCGGGAAGAGGCCGCCCGGCTGGTGCTGCTGCTCCTCGGCCGAGCCCGAGCCGCGGGACGCGCTGCCCGCGGGGCAGGCCCCGCCGCCGCTCTCCGGCGCGCCGCACCCGCGGCCCCGACCGGCACCCGGCGTTCGGTCGAAACTCTCCGACATGCTGAGGCCGGGCGGCTCGGGCGCTCATGGGAGGGAGGAGCGGAGCGGGGCGGGCCGCGGAGAGCGGGCGGGCGGAGCGCGGGCCCGCCCCGGCCCCGCACTTTCGCTTTCACCCCCGCGCAGCGCCGCGATGGCCGCGCCCGCCCCGAGCCCGCGGCAACCTGGAAACGGCGTTTCCAAAGGCACTGCATTCCCTGCGCCTGCATCTCCACGGTAACCAGCGGGGCGAGGTGACAGTGGCAGGGCCAAGGCTTCAGCTACAATGGAAGAGCTGCAGCCACAGGTGCATCGCGCCACGCTGTGCATACACAGCTGTTCCCACCAGAAAGGGATGGAAAAGCTGCACGCGAAATTCTAAATGTAGCCCCATAAAGTTAAGCCTCCATATTATTGTACAGTTAGGGCTACCTAACAAAAATGTATTTGTTCAGAGCGATATATTTTCATGTATAATTTACGCGTGATTTGACAACAAATGCTCTTATTTAATGTTAAACAACCACCTTCCATACCAATAGGAACCAACTGTATAACATTGTCGTGTAATGCCTAATATTATCACATAAACTGTGAATGGTTCAACTCACATGTCCATTTGCAATTTAATTCATCCATTCTTCCTCAATTTCAGTCCAAAGTCTTGCTCTACTTGTTTTGCAAATTCTGTGTCACAATCAGCTTTTGAGATGAGGAGGGCAAGTGTGATTTGGTGAGGGAGTTTATATTTTGTCTCCCTGAACAGTCTGGTCTGTGCTGCCCTTGCCACTTATTTCTGCCACAAAATCAAAAGATTGTATGACATTGGGCCAATGTTCACCACTCATGAAGGGGTGAAAAAAGTATGTATGAAGCATTACCAAAAAAAATCCAAATAGCGCTGTCTTATATTTAAAAAAATCCAATTGGATTGTAAAACGGTGCCTTTAGAAGTCAAGTTCCTATTGGGTTTATTATTACATGTTACCATTTTCAATTATTAACAGGGAAGGAACAGGGTATAAAATATTTGTTAGTTCCCCAAGGCAAGAATTGGACAGATTTTTGGCGAGATAAAAAGGTGGCCAGACATTAAAGGTGTCACAAGTTAAAATTAATGAGGCTCATGGGGAAACTGTTCCTAGGCAACCCTTCTGGAAATATAGAATGGTAAACTAATAAATCTATACAACTGGAATGAGAGTTGATGCAGGATGTTTTGAATGAATTTTTAAAAAATTATAATACTTCACTTGTGTAAACTATTTTAAGCAGTATTATCAATTCTTTAAAGATCACAAATTAGCTATTAAATTTCTACACTAAAAATATTCAGTGTTCTTGTTTTATTTCAGCTCCAGCGCCAATGCCTATATTGTGTCCTCTGTCCACATTTTCAGACTTTGCCTTTCCAGGAGGAGAATGGAAAGCTCATGTTAATGTGAAGATGAAATTCTCTATCATTATATACTGGGACCACTTTTGAATATGCCAATCTTTCAAGTTAGTAAATGTCATTCTTTAAGGTATTCACCTAAGAGGAACTGAATGCCTTAAGTTACTGAACAGGACAAGTTTTCACCTTTGGACATAAATGTGAATTCTTTTCACTTTGCAGACATTTCATATTATATTAATTTAATGACTGTTTGGCAACTACTTACGATTTAAAGTGGAATGTGATCCCAAATCCATATTTTCCTTACAAACGCTCTACTTAAATTTGCATGAACGCCGTTGTGTTTGGTTGGGAACCCAGTTTCCTCTCCCTACTAAAACAAAATTAAGAAAAATAATCTGGTAGTTAATTCCAAAATGACAACCCCCAAATACTACCTACAACAGTACACCCCTTTACGCTGCTTAACATTATTCTTAGAACGTTTTAGCCTGAGTAGCTGAAGTCCTGTGAATTACTTCAAGCTTCTGAGACCATACAGCAGAACCCCTGAGATCACCAAACTAGACAGACCTATCCTAAGCACACAGTGAATAAACGGATTAAAATTTTCACCAGTCACAATTATGAACGCTTCTGGGCAGCCACTAGGAGATATCTGCTTTGTCCTAAGCAAATAATCTAAAACAGTTCAGAACCAAATCCACACACACCTTCGGTGCCTCGTGCTGAGAAGTCACACACTAACCTTGCCACTATTCAAAACACGACTTTTTACATGCTCTATTTTTTTAAAAAATGCTGATACGGTATTTCTATTTAGAAAAAAAATGAGATGGCTGGTTCTAGCTTTTGAAGTGTAATTTATTGTTAATAGCTGGAATTATTCCAATTGCTACCATACTGATGAGGCGTGTTGTTGTAGGAGTCAATGGTTATTGAGCCCAAGACATAAAGTATAGGCATAATCCTAAAGCACTATAGATTTCACACAAGCTTATTTAAATGTACTGTAATGAACATTTAGTACTAGAGTATCCTATTAATTACTCTCAGGGTAACTCTCATGTTTTCAGTGCTTAATTTTACTTGCTAAGTCACCGTTTACAAGTGTGGAAGCTATGTGACACCTCCAGCAACATGTAGTTTGCATGAGCAGCTACACAGACTTCAGTAAATTAAAAAAAAAAACAATCAAAATATGCCTAACTCGTACATGGAACCCACAGATCGTGTGAAGTAAGACAAAATCTGCAGGAACGTGGGAAGACAATACATGGAGGCAATAGGCAAGTGTGGCTGCTGTCCTCTGGAACAGCCTCTCCAACCCCATGTGCTCTTCATCAGCCATGCATTATCTCAACAGCTAAGCAATCACAGAAGCACAGAATCGATTAAGTTGGAAAAGACCGCTGAGATCATCGAGTCCAGCCTATGAGGGAACATCACCACGACAACCAGACCATGATGGCACTGAGTGCCACGTTCAGTCTTTCCTTAAAAACCGCCAGGGACGGCGACTCCGCCACCTCCCGGGGCAGCCCATCCCAATTTCTTTCTGCCAAGAAATTCCTCCCAATGCCCAAAGTTGACATAGCTCCCCGTTTTCTGATCCCGTACTGCACCTACCACTCCGACAGAAGTAACAATAACGAAGAGGACACCACCTACGCGCTATGGCGCTAGCCCCACGTCCAACACGCACGTTTCGGCACGTCTCCTCGCCGGCCCCGACCTTCTGCTCCCCGCCGAGCCAGCCAAGGGCGGTGCGGCGCGGCCCCCGCGCTCTGCCGCTGCCGGCGCCGCGGGCTCGGCCGGGACCGCGCACCGCGCGCCGCCGCCCCTCAGACGCCGCGTGACGCGGGCGCCCGACCCCCGCGTGCCCCTCAGTCCTTCCGGGTTGGCGGGCGCGGGCCCACCCCCTCCCCGCCCCAAGGTCGGTCGGAGCCGCGGCGGCGGCACCGCGGGTGGGAGCGCGGCGGCGTGTGGGGTTGCGGCGGTGCGTGTGCGGAGCTGTGTGTGGGGCTCGGCGCGGGGCTGCGGGAGGAGCGTGTGAGGGGCTCTGTGTGGGGTTGTGCCCCGCGTCCTGTAGGGCTGCACCGGCTCCGCCTCGTTCTCCTGGTGCGCGCGGGGCCAACCGCCGGTGGGAGCAGGCGGCGGTGTCCCGCTGTCGGGGGAGGGGAGCGAGGGAAGGAGCGTGGCAGCACGGAAGCGCGGCAGGAGTCAGGGGGCTCGGCAAGGGGCCCGCGGGAGCGGAGCGGGGAGGGGGCGGCTGGGGGGTGTCCCCCGAGCGGGACAGTGCGTGGCGGGGACGAGGGACGGGCCGCCCGCCCAAGGTCAGGCGGTGGCCGCGGGCTGCAAATAGCGGCGGGACAGGGAAGGGGCCGCTGCCCCGGGGGGATTCCGGGCGAAGAGCGCATTCCCAGCTCCCCTTCCCGCTGCCCAGTGTGTCCTGCCCCGAGTGCATGCTCTGCTGAGCCTCCGGGGCGCCTGCAAGCTGTGTCCAGCCCAGGTGACTGCTGAAGGAGCTGTGGCAGCGATTGGAGTCGTTTGTTTGGTGCCTTGGGGCGTCGCGGTTTTCCCGTACTACAGTTCCTGTTTTAAAGCGATGGTGTAAAGAGAAAATGGCCTTGAGTTGCAAAATGCGATTCCTCAGGTCGGCTGGTCAAGCCAGTTGCTGTAGTTAAGAGCTATCTTACTTATTTGGAAAAAAAAGAGATTTTGTTTTCTAGCCAGAAAGATAAAGGTGGTGAGGAATGATTGTCTCGTGGCTATTGGCAGTCATCTGGTTCTAAACCTGCTGCGTTTACATGCCTTCTGTGCCGTGTCATTAATAACTCTTGATTTGTTTTCACATTTGCTGTAGCGGTTCCATACGTGGCAAGGAATTTGTTGTGAGGTCTGGGCGCAATGGCGAGCCTCCTGCGTGTTGCTGTCAGTGGGTGCTCAGCTCCTGTTTTTGGCAATATGTTCCCACCGAGGGTGCGTTCTGCAAAGATGCCATGCTTGCGAATGTTCAGAACCCACCAGGTGCTTGGGTCTCAGGCGGCTCCAAAGCCAGGTAAATAGATTAAAGTACTGTAAATAATCTTTTATTTTAAAACATGAATATAAATGGTTTCTTTTTTCTTCTTTCTTTCAGATCTGCATTAGTACAGAAAAGACTTAAAATAGAACACTTAAATCATGTCTACGGCATACTTGAGTCAGTTGCAGCACAATTTTAGACTAACTTTATAGGACTTATGCAGAAGCTGTTTGTGTTTATTATGAATACTTTGGATCCACACAGTTTTTTTGGCTAGAGGGTCTGAGCTCCTGCTAATACTTTGCTTGCTTGAAGAAAGTATTTAAAGAAATGCTTTTCTTAGTTAAAACCTGAGGTCCCCATGAGTTTTGGTAATGCAGTTCTTTGTGTGCATTAGACCTCACAAAGACAGCATCTACTAGCATATGTATATGTGGGCATTATTATCCCATCTACAAGAAAAAAATCTTAACTTTTTTAGGAAACACTTACATTGTATCACTTTGAAAAACTATTGATCTGTATCTTCATGTGTAGGGTTTATTAGCAAATTTCCACAAACTGCATTTCAGCAAATAATGAGCAAGTTCAGGTATTTTCAGAGGAAAAAAAGGGAAAGAGGGCGCCCTTGTTTCCAGTTTTTAATATGAGACTATTATATGAAGATCAGAACTGACAAATTTTTTTTTCTATTCTATGCTGTATATAATCTGAGTGTTGGAAGACTAAAGAGTACCTAATGCAGGTTTAATGCTATTTTTTCCCATTATTACTGCATGGGTCATGTTTCCTTTGGAATTTAGAGACCCTGCTTCTGTGCAGATGTAGGGTCTTAGTCTGCAAAAAGATTAACGTGGAGAGTTGAACTGATTGCACACATGTTGGGGTCTTCCAAATGGTGATAGTAGGTAACTGCATTAGGTACTTGAGAGTGTTAGGAAAGTAGTGCTGTTGGAAACAAAAGTGATTGTGAAAACATGGGACACAAATTAGCATCTAGTAGCTCTGAGAAGCCTGTGTTGCCTAGAATTTGTGGCAGTGCTAACAAAGAATGGTGCATTTTGTGGTCCCTTCAACCTGGTGACTGAAGATTTTGGAACTTCTGAAGAAATGTCATGAGAGGAAGTTTCTTTACTCTGGGGGCTCCTGATAAATCTCTGTCACAGTTGTGTGGTGAAATCAAAATTTCTTTGATAGATTTGAGATGCTCCCAAAATTTTTTTCCATGTTAAATATCTGAATGAAAGAGACATCTATTAGTCTTCATGTGGCAGATTGTCCCTTGGTTGGGAGCATAAACTGGAGCACAGGAAATTAGGTTCAAAGTTCTTTCTCAAATATCCCAGGTAAGTGTCCTTGTTTGAATTTGGAATCAATTTTGTATTTGACTTTGACCACAAATTTCATCATGAAACTGAAGAATATCTTCTGTTTTACTGAAATTGGTATCCTACTCTCTGTGTGTGAATTTTCTCATTTTTAAGAATAACTCTTGAAAAATCTTCCCACAAGGATGGAGAATTCTGATTAGTGTCATGTGTTTAAACATTCAGTGCTGCCCCTTCAAATCTGTTGTGTGGAAGCCCTTAGTTAAGGATTAGTAGTATTCATGAAATGCAGTTTTTTGATACGGAGAATTACAAGTTTAGTAGTCTTTTGGTTGATAATTAAGCTGTCCTTGTAGTATGCTTTGGTAACATGTGATTTGTCATTCAGTAGAGGACAAATCAAGGATAAAATAGCAATTTAATGACAAATTAGAAGCAGGGCTATTGCTTGTATTTTCTTTCTAAGTATTCTGGGATCAAAATGTAACAGATACAAAATAACTGTGTTTTATTCTTTCAGAAATTAGTTTGATTATAGTAACGCTTGGTAAAATCACTGTATCACTAAGAAGAGTAAGTTTTCTGAAGACTAATGTCACACTGATTTCTACTAAGGCTGTAGATGTAACTTACCTTGTCTCAATTTAGCTTTCATTCCATTCGGGCTACGTTATGTACCAGAGTAATAGCTGTTTGAAAAGAAGAAATACAGAGTCAGCTGAAAAGTAAACTCGGAGCATGGTTAATTTTCTTACTGCCAGCTATTATGCTGCTGCTTGCTTATTAGAAACATAGGAACTTTCATACAGGTGTAAACAAGTATTATAATCTGTGCCAGATAGTCACTTAGGACTAGTTGCTTCAGAAAAAGATACAAAACTTTCTGAAGCCCTGGGAAAAGTGCATATGGAGTGATGGACTCTGAGCTTCCCAATATGCTTCCAGATTCGTTTGTCCTACAGCTCTGTGACTTTTACCCCTCTCTATTTTAGGATTTATATATCCTTTTTATTTCGGTGCTTATTTCTTAAAATTTCCTGGGTTTTTTTCTAAACTTGTAGCAGTTAATTTTCAATTAGTTCTCTAGGTAAGTTTTATTTTATTTATAAACAAGAAATATTCTTCTTTAATTTCCTTTTTAAATTTTTTTTAAAATTCCTTATTTATGTAGTAGGAGGGATCAGGTGTTCATTTACTATTCTGTACATTTTTTTTTTCTTTTTGCCAACATCATATTGCTGTTCTTCGGAATATGTCCTCATCTTCAGAACAGGTGAGATGGTTTATTTAAAGGTTGTTAGAGTAACATAAAAAATAGGCATCCTGTTTGCAATCCCAGAACATGTGGCATTTAGGCAAAACTTCTTTATCTTTTCCCTGAGTCACTGTCTATTGGTTGATACTATTTTGTTGCAGACTACTTCCCAAAGTCAGGTTAAGGAGATCAAAAACCTGTATTTTATACTATAGTTTTGACTTAGAATCTTCTCTAAGATTCTTGTAGATAGAAGTTACATGGAGAAAGTCACTGTTACAGTTTTACTTAATTGAATTTTGAATATGTCTTCATTACAGAGTTAGGATTATGATAAGAGAATGAGAGAGTGGCTTCTTTACTAGTTTTTCAAAGTTCTAAGTTATGTATATGCTACAGCATTTCACTGGAAGGTATATTCCATTCTAAGACGTGTAAATCTAATGATTCTGCTTCTGATAGTGGCAGAATCTAAGTACAGTGTATCTTCTACTCAGTATACTAAAACATCTCATTACTCAGAAAAAATGCTCCAGGTATGTGTATATCAGTCAGTATTTGGAAGACTTCCGTGATGTTGTAAAGCAGTAAGTCACTTTAACATACTCAGGGCAGTTCTTAAAGAGATTATTTGACATGAGGGATTAGAGAAACAACTTGTAGGCTTCACACTCTCACGTAACTTTAAACCCCTGGCATGGATAGTAGATGAACTTCCTCAAAATAAAACCTAATTCAAAGTCCTAAATTTATAATCCTAGGTTTCATCCTTTTGAAACACTTGACTTTGATGAAATTGCTCAATTCAACAAACCAGATCTGGGTTAATTACACAGCATCCTTCAGCCACAGTACTAATTGTACCCTGTTGTGTGTGTCAGCACAGACAGGCAGCGGGGACAGTCACAAATTCGTGTCTGGAATCCAAAGGGTAAATTTATTTCCATTACTTCGCTAACGAGGTATTGCTGAAGTGGCACCAGGGCAGAGGAAAACAAGTGGAGACACAGGCCAGTAAATCATCACAGACCTGCTGTTCACATGGGCTTATCAAGAGTTATTTCCAGCTGAAAGGGAGCTTTGCAATCCTCCTTGCCAGCGTTTTGCTTTTTAACCCTTTCTTCCCAAGACTTGTACTGCAGTTTTAAGATAAATCTTTGTTTTTCAGCTGTAGATATCTGCTCTAGTTTGGTGCTGAATCATGTGGTGGCTCAGGGCAGACTACTTGAAGAATGTCCTACACCTACTCTAGCTAAAAGCTGGCAAGCTGACAGTTTGCTTATTTATTCATTTGCTTTTGTATTTATGGCTTACTGGCATCCTGATAGTGAGGCAGAGAAGAAAAGTAGATGAGGCAAATGAGACTTGTTGAATATTTAACTTAGATTTGATCTCCCAAAATTGTGGAGAAGATCAGTTCCTCAGTGTTGGTATGTGATCATTCTGTTTACTAAATAAGGTGCAAATACTTTCTATCTGAAAAAGTTTTATTGCATGCAAGATGTACCAATAAAGAAAGAAGTGAGGAATAAGGAAACACATCTGGCATCTAGTGAGTGTGTATTTCTGTCCTGTTACTCCTAGCTATTTACTTTTCTATTCTGGTACTCCACATAGAAACAAGTGAGCAAAAGGAAATTAGGACCATCTATTGTCATTTGAGCCTTAGGAGGTATAAGAAGATTTGTTTGAGAAAAAGAAAAGATTTAGTCAGATATTTTTGTGCCTTTAAATTTGTAGTTATCTATTTCCTTTATGCTATAATTTATTCCTTCCCCCTTTTGCTCCCTTTCCCCTCCCTTTTTTCTTCCTCCCTTTCCCCTTGTTTTTTCCCTTCCCCTCTTTTCCCCCATGTTTTCCCACCTCCTTTCTTCCCCTTCACCATTCTAGTGCTACAAAAACTTCCAAAAGGAGAAAGGGAAGGTAGGACTCTAGTTCTTAACTTTTCCCAGTGCTTTTTGAAAAGCTTTTTGCATCCTATCCCACGCTAGGGCTACTTCCTCTCTGAAATTCTGATTGGTCTCTGTTATCCTAACAAATTTCAATCTTCTAGGTTTCATTCCTGCTTCTGAAAGACAAGAGAACTCATTTCCACCGAGTTGATTTAGTGAAAATCAGAAGCAGGACTTTATTGTGTAGGAATTAGAAGAGATGGGGAGAAAAGTCTCTTCAAATGACGAGGTTAATTTGAGTGACAGCAACAGTTGCCACAGCTGGTAACAAGTGGTTAGTGCTGCTGTGGTAGGTATGGCCTGAGATGCACGATGATGTTTAGATTTGGTGTATGTTGGTGGAACAAATCATTGCAAAGCTCTTTGTGGGTCTGTTGTTTTAGATGTGCATTTTTGTTGTGATTTTATGTTCTATTAATGTATGTTTTTCTGAATTTGAGTGTTGTCTTGTGATTTAAACATTTCAAATGTTCTCCAACATATAGAATATCAAAACACTTCAATCTTCAAATTATTTTTTACCATTTTATTAGTCAAATTTCAAAGACAAAGCTAAAATAATAAAAGAAAAGTAAAAGTTAGAAGTAAAAGTTTTTCTAAAAAAATTAGAATCATAGAATCATTAAGGTTGGAGAAGACCTCTAAGATCAAATCCAAACTTTGACTGGACACCACCTTGTCAACTAAACCATAGCACCAAGTGCCATATCCAGTAATTTTGTGAACAGTTCCAGGGGTGGTGGCTTGACCATCTCCCTTTAGCAACCCATTCCAGTGCTAAACCATGCTTTCAGTGAAGTTCTTCTTGGTGTCCAATCTGAACATCCTGTGTCTCAGTAAAACCTACCTTGCTGCAGCAATTAGAAGTAATGAACTTCTTTGTCTGGTGAGCTTTCATTCTGTCTTGTTGGATGCGTTGTTTTCGTTTTTTTTTAATGGGTTAGTAGGGTGAGAAGTATAAGTGGGCATTTAAGTACCAGTTCTTAGCAACTCTGTACTGTTTTTTCCAGAACATAATAAGTTGACAGTATCTTCAAAATTTCTAGCTGAAAACTTTTTCAGATTGTCAACTTTAAGTACATTGTAGTCCAGGCTCAATTCCATAGGAATTAATTTTGATATTTTAAATTTAAACCTAGTTCCTCAAAGCTCTTATATTGTAGTATGTTTTTAACTTTTTTTTTTTCTTGTTTCTATCTTAAAATCAAAAGGAGGCCTTTATAAAATTTGCCTTCTTTGCCTGGTACAATTTTTTGTAGCATAATGCATAGTATTGTTGGACAATTTAGAAAGAGATTTGTAATTTTAAATGCACCTCTCATGCGCTTCCTCCCCTTTTTTACCTTTGGGGTTTCTTTGGTGGGCTTTGTTGTTGGCGTTGTTGTTGCTTGATCATTAATATGAGTGTCCGCTTAGACTGCTGAAATTATAGTTCATTAATAGTCACATGATGTAAATGTCTTGCGTAGTAATGTCACAATCCAGGTTTAAATTCTGGATAGAAGTCAGTGAAAGCTGGTACAGGATTCAGCCTATGTGTTGGACTGCATGCTATCAGTGTAATTGAAGTAATATAATAGTTTTATGTATGATTACTTTGCTTGAGCCTGTGTATTCATAAATAATGTATTTAAGCACTTGTTTGGATCAGAGAAGTTTACCTCCCAGATATGAGACTGAAACCCCCCAAATTGTACTCAAATGAAGTTAGATGTTTGTAATTTGAAAACTTTAACTAAAACATAAATTTCAGCTTCTGGAATTTCCTGGTGTTACTTAGTGGAGCTTTGAACAAGCTAAGACAAGAAAATAACTTTGAAGAAAAATATTTTCGAAGAAACAGTAGCTGGGTATTCCATTATTCTTCAACTACTTCTGAATTCACATTTTTCATTTCTGTGGCAACTTTTAGCTTACTGATGCAGTTACTCCTTTCAATGTACTTTGTGGTGCGTATGTTGCATTCAGTAATAGTGATTTGCTCTAATATGGTATACATTACAAACTGTAATGTATATTACAGCTGTAATTTGATATATTTTACAAAGATATTCAGGCAGTTCCACTTTTCAAGCTCATTTATTTCTTTCTTCACAATAACTTGGAAGTGTTATTGAAGAAAGTGGTTTAAATTCTGGCCTGAGGCAGAATGTGTTATCACCAGTACACCGGGTATTGTGTAAATCAGAATGCCAGTTACACAATCAGAACTGTGTAAATGCCAGTGGGTATGAATATGAACTGCACCAAACACTTGTTACTGCTTGTGTGGCTGATTGTGCTCACCTGCTGATTGCTGAGAGAACAAGGATCTCTAGGAAGATGGTGTAATTTAAGGAAATATAAATGATGATCCTAGAAAATAGCATTCTGCTTCCTCCTCCCTTAGGAGGGAGAATTGCTGACTGTGACTTATGTCTGCATGTGTCTGTACAACATTGAAGAGTGTCCCTTACATCAGTTAATTAGTGTTTAGTACAACTAATGCTGTCTTATCTGCCACTTTTACAGGAATTCCTTATAAACAGCTGACTGTAGGTGTCCCCAAGGAAATATTTGAGAATGAGAAGAGAGTGGCTCTGTCACCAGCTGGAGTTCAGGCCTTGGTTAAGCAAGGCTTCAATGTTGTGGTGGAATCTGGTGCTGGAGAAGCTTCCAAATTTTCTAATGACCATTACAGAGAAGTTGGAGCAAAGATCCAGGGGACCAAGGAAGTCCTGGCTTCTGATTTGATTGTGAAAGTAATTGCATTATTAGTATATTTCTGATTACATTGTTTTTAGAGAAATGTATAGGTAATTTTGTTTCAGATAATCTATGGAAAGTTCGGTAAATAAGGTCCTTTAAATTAGTGTTTTCTATTTTGAGTTCTAATTCAAGTTTTGTGGGTTTTTTTTAATAGCTCAGGTGTGCACTTGCACTAAAAACAATAGTAGATGACAGTGTTGAAAAAAATGTGTATAATTTCTTAGTAAGTTTTTAACTATCTAAGAATTGTGTTTTCTAGAGTAGTTCTGGAATCTAATCAGATGACAACCAGGCTCTAAGAAATCTTTTATCGAAAATTGGTAACATATAACTCTAGTTACTCTTTATTAAAAGAGTGGTTTTGGATTTTGAAAAGATTATTGTGTAATTTTTCTGAGTTCCACAGCAAAAGTGTGTTTAATAATTTGAGAAAACAGCTAAAAGCAATCTTACTTGAGAGGTCTTAGGTTGTGCAGAATCTTAAAAAAACAGAAAAAGACCTTTACATTATTGAGGCTTCCTTCAGTTGCTCTATTTAAAATTATCCCATCAACATTGAACATAGGATTTCTGTGAGATGCTTTGTGAACAACCCTTTTATGTAGGCTTTTCTTTGGAGAAAAGTGAGAAACTCAGAAGTGAATATAGATGAAGATCACTGCTGGACATCTGGCATGAAATGCCTTGTATGTAGTCATGCACTGCAACCTAGTTAGTGTTTCTGTAGAGCTTATTGTCTTATCTGTTGAGTAGTCATTTTGCTTAAAATGGTGGGTTTGAGGGTGGCTGTTTTAAAAGCCAGTGACTACTAGTTAGAAATCATCACATCTTTCTGAAGGTGTGCGCTGACAGTTTTTGCCCTGTCACTAATCCACCTACAGCCAGTTCCATGTTGGGGAGTGCAGCTGAGAAGTGCAGTTACAGTAGAGTTGTGTAAATAGCCTTTGATATACTTTCTTCCTTCCATACTTTTTGGATGGGAATGGACAGACTGCAACCTGGGAGAAAGGAAGTGAATGTGTTCTGATTTCTTTCCTCTAATTACCTTAGAAACTTCTCTTTTCAGGTGAGAGCTCCTATATATAACTCATCTCTAGGTGTACATGAGGCAGATCTTTTCAAGACGGCAGCAACCCTGATTAGCTTTATCTACCCAGCACAAAATCCAGACCTCCTGAAAAAACTTGCAGAAAAAAAAACTACTGTCTTGGCTATGGATCAGGTTCCACGGGTCACCATTGCTCAGGGATATGATGCACTTAGCTCCATGGCCAACATTGCCGGGTATGTTTTGTGGTTTTTTCAGCTTCAGTAAGTATAGCTGATTTAAAATCATGTGCTTTGATATTAGGTATATCTGAAATGATTCTACATCTCTGTTTTACTGCAGAAATGTTTCAAGCAGGGTGGTATTAAAATTTCTAATCGTTAGCTTTACAGCTCAAAACAATGCTTTTACAATAAGCAAAACTGAACAGAATTCTTCTAATTCCTTGACTATTTTGTCTAGTGCCTTTTCGCTCTGAACTAGATTATCTTGAACACAGATTGTCTGTCATGGGTATCTGGCTCAGTGTGAATGCAATTGCCTTGGCAGTTACAGACAAAAGATCAAATATTTTGAGACCATCTCCATGCTTTGCAACTAGCATTTTAGGTATTGCAGTGAATGAAAATGTTGTTGTACAACATTTCTTTTATTGGCTTTCTTTTTAATTTTTTTTTTTATTTTAAGGGTTTTATGTTTCAGACTTTTTACTTAGGTGATGTCTAAGGCATAACAAACCATTGTGAAAGCTGCCAGATTTTGTGCACACAAACATTGTATGTCCATCCACATGATAGCTTATTCCCCATGTTTTAATTTGGTGTAATTTTACTAAAACACAGAAATTCATAATTTGAAGGTATAGAATACACAAGGTGTATTCCAAATTTGAGAGAATTTTATTGCATACAGACATGTATATCCCTCTGCTAGAGATAGGAACAAGAGTGGAATGGGACTGTTGAACCACAACACTGTCAGTAAAAATGCAAGAAAATATGCCCTCTTGTTAAGAAAAGGCAAAGTTACACATTAATCTTTATTTTCAGGTAGCTCTGCTGGTGTTAACCTGGTGTCCAGCTACTGATTCTTGGATGGGTGAAATGAAGTAGTAGGGTTAAGCTATTTGCCTTAGGCTGTTTAGCTCTGTGAATTTTGGGTCAAAGTATCGTTCCTGAATGTGCCCATGCTGGCCTAAGTGCGCCTACTGCAAAGTTACTCTGGATTTTGCAGTTACTTGTTCGTGCTCCCTTCCATAACAGGTCTCAGGTTACAGCCTTGAAAAGTAGTTTTCTGGACTAGAGAGTCAAGTTTTGGCAAGTTAGGCATTTATTTTTCAGATAAAATTTTATTTGTGAGAGCAAATAGTTGTAGACATCTAGTATGCTGCAGTACAAAAATTATGTCTGAAAATGCATTCTGTGATTTAAAAAAAAAAAACAAACCAAAAAACAAAACAACAACAACAACAACAACAAAACCCCAACAAAACAAACAAAAAAAACCCAAAAAAGAGGCATGAAATATGAACAAAGACTATTAAACTTGTGCTCAATGGTAAAATACTAAGCTTGCATTATTGTACACATGCTCTGGTCAGATGTTTGTCTTTTAGATTGATGTAATGAATCTCAGAAAACACTAATATGTGTTCATCCTTGATTGACAGTTACAAGGCTGTGGTCCTGGCAGCAAATCATTTTGGTCGATTTTTCACGGGTCAAATCACAGCTGCTGGTAAAGTTCCTCCAGCAAAGGTATGTGCAATTAAACGCATACTGTGGCAAAATAATATGTGAATTTCTAAGCAGAGGTAGCTGTTGCTGAAACTGTGTTAAAAGACATTTTCTGCCTTGGGCTGTTTCTAGAGATTTTAGAAATCATTATAATTATACCACTTTTTTATTAACATATGTTCTGGTTTGGTTTTGGGAATAATAAAATAATTTGAGCTTTGTTTAAGTTTGCTTAAACATCAGATTAGCTATATAGGGTTGGATTCATGTTTTTTCAAAATAGGAGAAGGTAAGGGAGTGGTTAAGAAAATTCGGAGATATTGATATTTCTAGTGCATTGAGGAGTGCAATGGAAAGGTTTGCTTGATTGGAATTACATGTGGATTGGATTGAAGGGAACAGTAGAATTAGGGAAGGGAAAGGAGAAAACCTCTGTTTACTTAGCTGAACAATTAGCTAAAGAAGAGTTGGCTCTTAGATATGTGTAATTAGGAATTATGATTTTGAAACTGTTTGATGGGGCAACTCTGCCAAAGTAAATTTGGTTTTACCGTAAGGTATCTTGTTTAAACAACAGGTTAATGAGATTTATCATTCTAGGTACTGATCATTGGAGGAGGAGTTGCTGGCCTGGCTTCTGCAGGAGCAGCAAAATCAATGGGTGCAGTGGTTCGTGGATTTGATACTAGGTAAGGGTGTGAAAATTGTAATACCAACCTGAAATTACTTTGTGGCTGTATTACAGTGAAATAATTTTTACTGCTCTGAGTCATAATTCACTTCCTACCATTTTTATGTCATCATTAGTCCTTAATTTTTTATTATTTTTAAAATCCTAGACTTTTCCATTTTCATTTTAATTCTCTTCTTAACACTCTAGATGCTTTTATCTTGAGATGCAAGAACATTTCTGTTTAATTCTCTGAATGTTGTGACTGTTCACCTAACACTGAAATTTGGTCTCATTATTTAATGTGATGTCATATGATGCAAAATAAATTACAGAATATTAACAAGGCATAACTCCAAACACCCACCCCCTGGCAATTTTCCCAGGGAAAATAAGACTTACTAGTTCTTCCCATCCCACAGTTTAAAGACAAGGTCACAGGTTCTGTGCTTATCTGCCATTTTAGGCACTTTTAGGCTGTAGATTTATCAAGTTATGACAACAGAAATACATGAGGACAGTTAATCAGCAAAGCCTCAGCTTTGAGACTTTTCTTTGAGTAACTCTGCTGACTGTTCAGGAAACCATAGGCTGCCTTCATTCCTTATTCAAATCTGTCTGGAGCCTAAATTTATCAATGCAATTGTTTTTTGCAGTGAGTACGGAAAGCTGAGGACTTTTGTTATAGTCTCCTTAATATTAGAATAAGTTTTACATCTCCTGTCTGAGGATTGCTACTGAAACCACTGGTAAAGTAATGATTTATTTTTAAAGTAGTGATTCTTCTCTCACCTACAATTTTCTTTTTCTAGAGCTGCAGCCCTGGAACAGTTCAAGTCTCTTGGAGCTGAGCCTTTGGAAGTAGACTTAAAGGAATCTGGAGAGGGACAAGGTGGTTATGCTAAAGAAATGTCCAAAGAATTTATTGAAGCTGAAATGAAACTTTTTGCCAAACAGTGCCAGGATGTTGACATTATCATCACTACAGCACTTATTCCAGGTATGTTTTAAGTTAAAAATGCTAGTTTTCATTCTTCTAGGTAAGTTGTTATATTTTGAAGTTGCGTCTGCATGAAAACAGAGGGGTTAGTGAATTATGTCTGTGTGAGCGTGTACCCTTACACTTCTGTGATAAAGGCCTGGTTTTAAAGTGTGACCGTTTTTTTTAAACAACTTTTGTTTTCATAGACTATTTAGTATGACTCAAATACCATCATGTTTTTTTTACTAAAAAAGGAGTAGATAGTAATAAAGTAAGAATATATAATTATCTTGCCTATCTATGGCATCACTGCTACTTGTGGTATACAACTTGTGCACTGGAACAAGTCTGATTGAAATGGTACTGTGCTTTGTAATTGAAACATAGTGAGGTAGAGCTTAGATTTTTAGTGCTTCGTGTAGCACGTCTGTATTTTAATAACTTAAATGTGGTGAGTTTTTTTTGTTATGACTGGAATTGTAACACTGGATGTTAAGACTGTTGGTTTGCTGGCAGAATTGGACTTACCTTTGGTAGATTACTATGCATAGCTTTCTTATATGCTTTTGGATCAGGATGTTCTAGCACCTCTTCTGTCTTTATTAAAAAACAAAAAAACAAAAAAAACTTTCATGGATTTTTTTTATCCTAGGTACTGATTACTTGAAAATTTTGCTTACAAAATTCAAGCTTATATAAAGGGCAAAGAAGAGAAGTCATCTCCTAAGCTCAACAGATAGAAAGCTCTATTTTGTGTTTAACTTGCTATGCCTTGTTTTGTCAGGCAAAAAAGCTCCAATCTTGTTTAAGAAAGATATGATTGAATCAATGAAGGAAGGTTCAGTTGTTGTGGATTTAGCTGCAGAAGCAGGAGGAAATATTGAGACTACAAAACCTGGAGAAATGTATGTTCATAAGGTGAGCATTTTAATCTACAGTTCATTCTCAGTTTGCCTGAACTTCCACAGAGTTTTGTAAACTGCTCAAAATGAGCAGCTGAATTTTCAACAGTCTTTTAACTGCTTGAGGCTGAAGAAATCCTTTAGGTTTGCCTTTGGTCATATTTATATACATCAATTTGAATATTTTAAAAGAAACTAACATCTTTGTATAGTGTTAATTTGGTTGTTAATGGGTATTACAGAATTCTTGCTACTTAAACTTCACTGCGCAAGTCTAGTGTTTGTCTCTTCTGAGTTGAAGCTGGGATTTGGTATCTATTTCTTGGTCTATCTAAAAAACACAGCAGTAGCAATAGGTTCTTTGACTTGCTTATCACCTCCCATGATGGGAGGTTTAACATTCCTGTCATGGTTAAAGCTAAGCAAGTTCAGACTCTGTGTTTACTTCAGTACAAGGTCTCTGACTTTCTCAGTACTACTTCAGCTTCAGGAGGGTTCTGGCTTTGCTTGTCATTGTCTTCAGCAACATGAATGTGTCTCCCATAGAGTGAACAAAGCACTTGAAACCCAAAGTAGATATAACATAAATTGTTCATTAAAGTAAGCAGTTTTGGTCTGGACTGAGCTACTTTGGTTTTGCTCCAATTGTCATTTGTTCAGTTGAGAACTCATCTTTCTGCTTTTTGGGTTTTGTTTTTGGTACTTTTGGGAAGTCTGCTAACAATTGCAGAAATCTGAGTGATGAGATTTATAGTAGAGGATTTCTTAGGTTGAAATTTGGTAATGGATAGGATAAAATATCTTTATTTGGGAAGCCTGTAGGACACTGCTGCCATGGTTATCATTGACTTAAACAGAATTCTGTTTATATACATCAAAGAATCACATGTTGCATTTGTCTTTGTGGCTTTCTAGGACTTTTAATGTCATTGCTTAAAACCTGAAACTAGAGAATGTAGAAGAGAAGTAAGCAGATACTTGCATGAAGAGTTTGTATGGAACACTTTCAGTCAGAGGATTTAGTGTACTGGCTCTGTGTTATGGAAAATAGCAGCAGTGCAAAACTATTAGGATTGTGCCAGAGCATTGCATTAGGAAGCCAGAGTTCTGGAAGCATGGAACTTAGCTGTAAGTTGTGGGAGCAGTGTTTTAACACAAACCTGCTTTTGAACACCTAAGAGTGTATGCCAGCCTCAGCTTCCTATTCCTTCCTAAAGCCTGATATCCTTTAGTTCTCATTAGTTCTTTAAGCAGTGAGGATATATTGGGTTACATTTTTACATACATACGAACTCAGATGTATTACTTACACAGCTCTGAGGAAGCTTCCTTCACTCCACTGACATACAGAAACTTGTCTCCTGTTCTTGCCTTCCAGAAAAACTGAGAAAATGCCAAACATTAGTCAAATTAATCTTTTACCTGATTGCTTAAAGACATTAGGTTCTGAGAGAATGTAGGATTTGGAGAAGACAAGCTCTTGCACCAATGTCGTCTTCTCTGCTAAATATTGTTGCTAATAGAATTTAAGGTGTTGGTTTTGATTATGTTGGATTCTATAGCTATTGTGAGTGATCTGTCCCTGACTCAGTAGTGTCAGAGCTGCAGGTAGCCAATTTAGTTGGGCTTGTAAACAGAGATAAGCGAAACAGTTGAGATACCTATTTCCAGAAGAGTGTACTGGAAGAGATGATGCTTTTTTCTGAGATTGTACAAATCCTTATTATTGTACTTGGATTTTTTTTCAGGGTGTTACACACATTGGGTACACAGACCTGCCTAGCAGAATGGCTACTCAGGCCAGTACCCTGTATTCTAATAACATTATCAAACTTCTAAAGGCTATTAGTCCTGACAAAGAGAACTTCTACTTTGATCCAAAAGATGACTTTGACTATGGGACTCTGGATCATGTTATTAGAGGAACTGTAGTAATGAAGGTAAGCCAGTAAATACTCTCTTCTTCATTTATGAGTACAGACCTAAAATTTATCATTTCTCTCTCTTCATAATGTGTTCAGTGGTACTGCATGCCCACAGACTTCAGAGGTGTCTTGGTGGAGTGTGTGGGTAACTGTGTGTTTATTCAGCTGAAAATTCCTCTGTCTCTTTTTAGTCTTGTCTTCTTGTCAAGGTTAAACCGAATGTGTTTACTAATGAAAAATAGGAAAAAGATAAAGTTTGCGTGTTTCCTGTGATAAAAACATAGCTACTTAAAACATATTTGACGCATTACCAGACCAAAGCATTCTTCCTTTAAAAAAATCAAAAGTGTTCCTTTTATAGTAAGAGAAAAAATGGTGAAACTAGAATATCTAATATGTTTTAAGTTTTATCAGAAAATAATAAAATAAAAACTCAAGACTTCAGCCCTCCCATTGAAGCCACCATTGAAGTGGTGTGTACAGCTCAGTGTGATATCTCCATGGAGACATGAAGAGTAACAAGAAATGTGGGATATCATTGTTGCTTCCTATTTGAGGTCTGGAAAGGCTGTAATTACAGTTCACATCTGTAGCAGATTTTGTTATTTCCAACACTTTATTTTGCATGGATGTTTTTCAGTTAAGGATCTTTATCTCTTTGCTTTTCTCTTGTTTCTGCTCTGGAACCTTATGCTGTGTCTTTACCAGTTGTGCTTGGACACTAATACCAAATCTTGTCTGAAGAATGTGTAAACAAGTATGATTAACTTGGTCATGCCTTGCAAACTTCTACTGAGGCAGAAAAGGAGCCTGTTCCTGGGCATGGCTATAGAATGTTAGCACTTGCCTGAATTGCAGGATTAAGAAGAAAAGACTTCTCTAAGCAGTAGCCATCTGCCATGTTAGGCATAACTGTAAATATCTCTTGTCAGGATGGCAAAGTGATTTTCCCAGCTCCTCCACCAAATAACATTCCTCAAGGAGCACCAGCGAAGCAGAAGACTGTAGCAGAGCTGGAAGCAGAAAAAGCAGCTACTATTACACCTTTTAGAAAAACCATGACTACTGCATCTGTATACACAGCAGGTAGGCAACTTCCATAGCTGGAGAGTCAGTATAGAGTACTTCTCATTTGGCTAATACTTTTGAATGACCCATCATCTAGCTCATTCAACTGAATAACTGTTTGGGAGAATAGTTTATTGACTGGTGTATCCTGGTGCAAAAGCAGTGTGGTGTAATAATTGCTTGAGAGGGAAAATAAAATTCTGAATTTTACCAAAAGTATTTGACATTTCAACAAGTGCTGATTCATTCTCTGTGCATATATGTGTTTGGCTCTACTTAAATATTAGTAAAATACTGAAAGTTCTGAAGGACTCCTGTCAGGGACTGTGCCCATGCTTTGCAGCAGAATCAGTTCAATGTCTGCTTTCTTCAGATTTTACTGTGTTGTGTGAAACTTTGATGAGCACAATCTGCTGAAATACTGGAAACCAGACATTTGCTTTGACAAATAATTATTGGCTTATCATTTCATTTGTTACTTTCAGTGCATCAGAACTTTTGCATGAAGTATTTAATGAATTCAGTAGTCTTAATTTTAATCCCTGTTTTTCATAAATATGCTTTGATACATCCAAGTAATATCTCAAGATCATTGTGCCTTCTACAGTTTTTTCTGTAGAACAGGACAGTGACAGCATAACAAATATTCGTGGATTATATTTACGGCTTTATTTTCTGTTACAAAAGAAACACTAGCACTGAAAGAACTTTGTATATTTGACAAAATGATCTCCCTGATTTTGAAACCAGTCCATCCAGGGAACTCCATTTTGCTTTTATGTCAGTGCTAGGCTATAAACTGTTGTATAGAGTTTAACTGTAAGAAGTAATTGAAAAGTTACAGTTTTCCTATGCTTTCCTCCTAGGTTTAGCTGGTATGTTAGGGCTAGGTATTGTAGCACCTAATGCTGCTTTCACACAAATGGTGACAACGTTTGGCCTCTCTGGAATAGTGGGGTACCACACAGTGTGGGGTGTGACTCCTGCTCTGCACTCCCCACTCATGTCTGTGACTAACGCTATCTCAGGTAAGTAGCTGTCACATACCTGCTTGTTTTCTTCTTGAAGTAGGCACAACTCCTTTTACCTGAATTAGTACTGCTGTGCATATTGAAGTTTACTTTCATGAACAGCAAGGGCATCTGAAATGTATTTCTGAGAGTATGTTTTTTTCAAAAGGAAGGCAAATTTGATGCTGTATCCTTTTAATTTTCATAAGTAATTTTTTACACTTGACCTATTTTCTTCAAAGTTTGTTTTACTTGGAGTGCTACAGTCTTATTTCACTGACCACGTCTTTCCATCTCTCCAAAAAATTGCCCTGAAAATAACTTATCTTTTCTAATTTTAGCATTCTTTTATTCATCTCCTCAAACTGTGTCTTTTGGGAGGGGGGAAAAAAGAAAATAAATCCTAAAATACCCATAAGATTCGTAATTCTTACCAATAAGATTTTAGGTATCTGTGTTTGGCTATGTGTGGCAGGTCACAAGTGATCTGCTTTGGTTGTTAAAAACAAAGTTTCTTTAATTGAGCAAGTACTTGGCTAAGTCTGTGCTTAAGGCACTGTTCTTCAAAACTACATTCATATACTATTTTTTTTTTGAAACATGTTTGTTTTCTTGAAGAAGACTCTGGTAGTCTTCCTTTAAGCATTAATGTGTGCAGTAGGGGTCAAAATTTGAATTGACTGGGATTGTCCAGCAGTTGAAATCTAACTTCCTATAGGTATAGAGTCTTTTACAGTTACGCAGTAGCACTTTTTTCTCTTTTAAATAGGTCTGACTGCAGTTGGTGGGCTGGTTCTGATGGGAGGACACTATTTCCCTGAAAACATTTCCCAAAGCCTAGCAGTGCTTTCAGCTTTTATATCTTCAGTCAATATTGCAGGTATGAATGCTGGGTTTTCTCCAAACAATAGCTTCAAGTATTAGTGTAATTTAAAAATTCCTTCTGTTTCTTTAATTGTATAATTCCAGAAATACTAGAGAAGTTCTACTCAGAAATACAGATTCTGAGAATAGAATCTGAGATCATTTATCAATAAAAGCGCATCATCCCTCCAATTTCCACAGTAGTTATTGTATTTTACATACCTTTTAAACCTTTTTTAGGAAATTTAAATGTGCATTTTTCTTTCATAGTATCCTTCGGGTAATGATTATATACAATGTATTTTCCTGTGTAGCCCAAGAGGGTAGTTCTGGAGAATTTGTACAGTAATTCCACGACTATAAGGCGCACCCTTTTGACTAAAATTTTCCCCCAAACCCGGAAGTGTGCCTTATAGTCTGGTGCACCTGATATGATGGACAAAGTTCAGAAAATTGCGAACCCGGAAGTGCGGTCTGCAAGCTGAGCCAGGACCCGCGGCAGCTGTCGCCGTGGCGGGGGAGTCGGGAACCATGGGAGCCGTGGCTACCGGGCGGGGGAAACCAGGAACCAGCGCGGCCACTGGCCAGGGAGAAGCAGGGGGAAGCGGCAGGGACGTGGGAAAGCACCGAGAAGCGGCGAGAAAGCGCCATGGAAAAGCGGCAAAAAAAGCACCGAAAAGGGCCGAAAAATCGCGGCAAAAAGCGGCGAAAAATTGCCGCGAAAAAGCGCTGAAAAGGCAGCAAAAAATCGCGGCGAAAAGCAGTGAAAGATCGCGGCGAAAAATCGCCGAAAAATCGCAGCAAAAAGCAGCAAAAAACGGCCACGAGAAAGCGTCGAAAAATCGCCGCGAAAAACTGCCGAAAAAGCACCAAAAAATCGCGGCGAAAAGCGGCTAAAAAGCGTCGAAAAATCGTCGTGAAAAACGGTGAAAAATGGCCACGAAAAGCGGCCAAAAAGCGGCGAAAAATGACCGCAAAAAGCGGTGAAAAATCGCCACGTAAAACCGCCAAAAAAGCACCGGAAAATTGTGGCAAAAAGTGGCGAAAAATCGCTGCGAAAAACCGCCGAGAAAGTGCCGGGAAATTGCAGCAAAAAGCGGCAAAAATGGCTGCGAAAAGCGGCCAAAAAGTGGCGAAAAATGGCCGCGAAAAGTGGCTGAAAAGTGGCGAAAAATGGCCGCGAAAAAGCAGCGAAAATGGCCACAAAAAGCGGCCAGAAAGTGGTGAAAAATCGCCGTGAAAAGTGGCTGAAAAGCAGCGAAAAATGGCCACGAAAAGTGGCTGAAAAGTGGTGAAAAATGGCCGCGAAAAAGCGGCAAAAAAGCGGCGAAAAATCACGGCAAAATGTTTGCAAATTGAGAATGTTCCAGTAATTCACTACTTTGTTACGCGCCACGTGGCTCCTCACTGCAAAAAAATAGTGCGCATTATAGTTCGGTGCGCCTTATCTGAGCTACAAAGTTGCAAAAGTTGCCGATTCTCGGGGGGGTGCGCCTTATAGTCCGGTGCACCTTATGGTCGTGAAATTACTGTGCTTGTATTAATTTTCCTACTTGAAATATATACTAGTGACACAGAACAAAATTCTATTTCCTTGAGTTTCAGAGGTCTCAGCTTCAATAATGAAAAAGACAAGAAAGTGAGCAATGTGACTTAGAAATGCTGCTTTTTCTAGAATAGGTTGGGAAAAGAACACAGTCACAAACTAAACTGTATCCTACAGTCATGTAGAGTGTGGAGCCAGAGCAAGTCCTTCTTTTCTTCTGAATTTGTTCCAAGGCTAAAAGAGACAGTAGGATCTAACCCTGATGATACCTTTGTTTCCTGGTGTTTTTCTATGTTACTAGCTTTATTGGTTGCTGAATTGTGTGGTAATGTGGTATTATTACGTATTTCTCTTATAACTAGGCATGTGCTTGATTTCAGATTTTTTTAAGGTTGCTCCTTTACTTTGTCCAGGTGGCTTTTTAGTTACACAGAGAATGCTGGATATGTTCAAACGTCCCACAGACCCTCCTGAGTACAACTACTTGTACCTGCTCCCTGGTGGTGTGTTTGTAGGAGGCTATGCAGCTGCTCTCAGCGGTGGCTATAACATTGAACAAGTAAGAAGATAACTTTATGGCTCTTAGCCCAGTGCTCAGTGTTATGTTTCTTCATGCCTGTTCTGTTGAGGAGTAAATAACAAATAATCCAAGGTCTTTCCATCAGCTGCATGTTCACACAAGGCCGGTCTCATGCTGATTAACTGTAAGCTTGCAGTCCCACAGCTAAAATACTTTAAAAGCTCTTGTTTGGTTTTGTGTTAATGTAGCAGGTGCTTTATATTTATTAGACTGTTTTCCTAAATTATAGTCCAAATAATTCAGTAACTACAGAAATAAGCCTTTGTTTTAAATGTTTCTGAAAGTTCAGCTTGGCATGGCAGTTAAAAAAGGATGGGATCAGTTTTCATCACAGAGGGATATACAGGGATTTTACCTATAGCACCTTTTATGGTAAACTTTCATTTGCATTTGTTTTAATACTAAGAAAAATCAATCTGTATTGCCTTGTGCATTTGGAAAAAGTGAATCCAAACATGCCCCTGTTATGGCAGGGGCTTGTAATGTATTTGTGGTTTTCCAATTATCTGAACATACATAGCTCATATATGTTTGTTCATACTTTTTGCAAACAGCAGTTACAGAACGCCACAAAAATATTAATGTAGGAAACGACCTTTAAGATCATCAAGTCCGGCTGTCAGCTTTGCACCACCACCATGGTCACCACTAGACCATGTCCTCAAGTACCACATCCACAAGTTTTTTTTTAACAATTCCAGGGATGGTGACTCCACCAATTTCCAGGGCAGCCTGTTCTAAGGTTCGTGCCATGCTTTCCATGAAAAAAGAAGTCTTAATAACTAATATAACCTTTCCCGTGAGCAACTTGAGGCCATTTCCTCTTGTCCTCTCTTTTTACCTGGAAGATGAAACCAATTCTCACATGGCTGCAGCCTCCTTTTGAGAAGTTGTTGGGAGCTTCCTTTTCTCCAGATTGAACACCCCAACTCCTTTCTCTGCAGCATCAGATGCTTCACCAGCTCTGTTGCCCTTCTCTGGACTTGCTTCAGTGTCTTTATTGGAGTTAGGGATCCAAAATTGGACATAGGATTTAAGATGTGGCCTCTCCAGTGCTGACTACAGGGGTGTGATTGCAGTTTTACTCCTTCTGGCCACACTATTTCTTGTAGTTCAGAACTATCTTAACTGTTTCTTAGTTCAAATTTGCTATAAACAAATTCTGAAACTATTCCTGTAATGAATAGGACCATATAGCTCTGGGTTTAAGAAACCCAGACCTTCAGCTTTGGGTGCTAAAGAAAAGGTTGTTTCTAAACTGATGAGGAAAATTGGTTTGCCTCTATCTGCAGATAAAAAAACCATCATCAAGTGAGGGAGAAGATAGATAGCTCATTTTAATTGGCCAAAACCACATCCTGGATGACAGTTTCTCTACTTCAATTAAGCACCGTGACTTAAACATTCTGGAGAGATCAGCCCATTTGTGCAATAATCAGATGTTTTTATAGCAATGTAATTTTTCACTACTTCATACTGATGTTTTTCTTATTTTTAAAGGTGATGTATCTGGGCTCAGGACTGTGCTGTGTTGGTGCTCTGGCTGGTTTGTCTACCCAGGGAACAGCTCGTCTTGGAAATGCTTTGGGTATGATTGGTGTTGCAGGAGGTTTAGCCGCAACTCTTGGAAGCCTTAATCCCTCGCCTGAATTGTTGGCACAGATGTCAGGTGCAATGGCACTTGGTGGGACCATAGGTATGTATATGATGAACTAACAATCTATGTTCCATGCTGCATATGTGCAACCTGTATATACATAAAGTACTGTATAGCTTGCAGGTGAATTGACTGTGGCTTGTGCAAAATCATTTTTCAAATGTGTGAACAAAATATCATAACTTTCAGGGCTTTTATTAATGCTTCAGAATGTGATAAAGAATGAGCTGACTGGTGGAAAAACGGGAGCACATCATCTCTGATAGGGAAACTGTGGGTCCAGAAGTAAATGATCTTGCCCAACTTCATACTTCTGTTCAGTTCCTGACTGAATACTGCCAAATTGCCTCTTTCACACTGTGCCTTTGTCACAGAAAACAGTGAATTTCTCAATACTTAGTGATGTTTCTTAGCACGTGATATGCTTTAATCTTTCTATTTTTCATTATGTCCCCCTTGCACAAAATAGACATGTGCAGCCTTCAGTTCAATGCCATAGCAATTTCTAGCTGGAACAGGTTTGTGTGTGTGTAATCATTGCACACTGAACCATCCTGTACTAATTTCTACCTGAACAGGTGAGTTGTGTTTTCTAAGACTTCCCTTTGTCTTCAACTCTCAATAGGTTTGACAATCGCTAAACGCATCCAGATTACAGATCTGCCTCAGCTAGTGGCTGCTTTCCACAGTTTGGTTGGTTTGGCTGCTGTGCTCACCTGTGTAGCAGAGTACATGATTGAATATCCTCACTTTGCCACCGATCCTGCTGCAAACCTCACCAAGATTGTGGCATATCTTGGCACATATATTGGTGGAGTGACTTTCAGTGGCTCTCTTGTTGCATATGGAAAACTGCAAGGTGAGACCTTCTATTCAGAATTAAATATTTGGTAAAAGGTTTTTCCTCCCCCAGGATTTAGCTCTGTTTTTAGACTGCTGTGTAATTGGAAGGGGTCATTGTATTTTGCACCAGGTAAACGTTTAATTTTTATGAGTGTACTTTTTTGTTTCTAATTCTGTTTAATTTGTGTACGGCTTTAGTTATGAAAGGTTGTCTTCAGTGCATGGGCATATTACTACTGTTCACCTTGTCTAGAAATCAGTGTTGTTTTGGTATTAAGACGCTGCCTGATGCTTTTTCTCAAATTGATTTTATTGAACTTTTATAATGTCAACTTTGTATTTCTGAGCAGACATTTTAATTGAAACTCTCGTTGCTAGATTCAGTGAGTAATACTTCTAGGATTTTGTTCTTAACACTGTAAACTTCTTTAAGGTAGGCAGCTTGCAGTATTGAGGCTGCCTCACTTTAAACCATTCAGTTCACTGTTTAACTACTGGGCAAACTCTGTGCTCCGTGCCTCTTGCTGTTTTAACAAAATATGCTTTCTAAGTTAAATACTCACTAATTCTTGATTCTTATGCATGTGAAGGTTTCTTTATTGCATTTATTTTTGGTTTTGTTAGTGCACAGCTTTTGAGAAGCTGAGGTAATACTTGTACTAAGAATTTCAGGCTAAGAGCTTCTTATTACTAATCCTGTTGTTAACTTTGCAATAGTTCCTTTGGGAAACATCTGTTTGCTTTCTTCAGTGTTTGAGACACCAGCCATTGAAGGAGGAAATATGACAAGGATGGGAAGCTGTCTTCTCTAATAATCTTTTGAAGGATTTGTCAGTAGTATGTATTTCTCATGTATCTCTGCTAAGTTGTTATTCATTTATTTCTTCTTGGTTATATTTTCTCTCTCCATTGTACCCCCTCAGTGATTTGTGCGCATGTCCCTGGTGAACTACACTGCCTGTTTGAACCTGCTCTCCTTTCTGTTTACTTTTTTCTACCTTGCATTTTATATCATCATGATTTGAACTATGAAGCTTGTCTGTACCAGTGAACTACTGATCCTGTGGTATGGAAAAGGGTAATAAGTCACACAGATTGACTTCCCTGCCTGAGACCATCAGTTCATTCTTTCCCTTGAATTCAGATACATTGAAATGAGACACTTCTATTTCTGATATAATTAATTACTGGGAAACTTGTATTGTTTGTCAGGTGGTTTGGAAAAAAAGAAAGCCTAGTATAGAATAATTGGGACTGTCTTTTTAAACAGAATCACACAAATACTGAATCTCCTTTTCCACACAGGTTCTGCAGGTGTGGGAAGCTGTGGGAGTTCTGGGTGATTGAGGGTAGTTGTGAAATTCATGCATTTGAAAACAGGAGTGTTTTGTACTTGGTGTTATTTGTGTAGTCATATTTTTCTAAGCTCATAGTTTTTTGAGAGACAGATAATTCTTGTGTAGAAGTTCCAGCTAAAAGCTTCCTTCTACTGTGTGTCATATCCAACACACAAAGACCTGGAGACAAAGGGGAATGGACTGTCCTGAAGGTAAACTAAAAGACTTTTCAAAAGGAAAAGAGATTTTTCTGACTGTTCTGGAACACTGCAATGAAATTAGGAAGTAAACAGTTTAAACAAGAGTATTTGAGAATCTAGAAGAAGTTTGAATATCTTGCAATTCTGAGTCAGCTGAAGATCTCAGCTTCAACTAACTTGTTTTATCTTCTGCCCCTCCCTTTTTCTTTTTTTAAATTTTTCTTTTGCTATGTTATTCAGTCTTCTCTGAAGGTAAGAAACAGACTTCCCTAAATTTACATGTTCATGTCTGAAAATGCGTTTGATTGCAGGCATCCTGAATTCTGCGCCTCTGCTCTTGCCTGGTCGACATGCATTAAATGCAGGATTGCTGGCTGCCAGCATTGGTGGGATGATTCCCTACATGATGGATCCTTCTTATGCCACAGGAATTACTTGCCTGGGTTCTGTGTCAGCACTCTCAGCCATAATGGTAAGCTGAGGAATTGCAGAAAGTGAAACACGTTACACAAGGAGTTTATTCTCCAGTTTTGCAAGTTTCCTCTTTATGGATTATATTTTACCATCCTGAGTCACAGTGGGCATGGTGCCTGCCTATGTGGTACCTTGCAGTAGCAAGCAGCAACTGACTTTTCTAGATCTAGCAATAAACCAGAACTGTTCCAGAGAACTGGAGTGCATTTTTATAATTATGTTTTGCAGCTATTGATCAATGAAGCTTTTTGTATGACAAAGTGATACTGAGAAGACTTTTTGGAAAGGTAATCCCTAAAATACAGTAATTACACAAATACAAGCTGCACTGACTATAAGCTGCATCTCCGGGTGTTGGCAAACATTTCGTTCTTTGTCCATACACAAACCACACCCAATTATAAGCCGCTGTGTCATTCACAGTGAGGACCCACGTGCAACAAAGTTGCCAAATAGTAACAGAATCACGGGATGGCTGGGTTTACTGGCTCAGCCCTGCTTAGGGCGGCCGCCAGGGAGCGGCCCCGGCCCTGCTCGCCGCAGCTGCCAGGAAGTGAGAGAGCGGCGTGCCCGGCCACCACTGCTGCCGCACTTGTTGGGGCTGGGCAGCACCGCTGCACTTGTGGGGGGTGAGCGGCGCTGCCACACTTGGGGGGTGAGCGGCGCTGCTGCGGTTATCGGGGCTGGGCGGTGCCGCTGTGCTTGTCAGGGGCGGGCAGCACTGCCGCCCTTGCAGGCTCTCACTTCTGGGTTTGGAAATTTCCTAAATTTGTTAATATATTAGCCGGTCTGGAGTGTATGCCGCACTTCCGGGGTGGGAGCTAAATTTTAGTCAAAATGGTGCGGCTTGTAATCGTGAAATTACTGTACTTAAAAGAGCTCTGGATCTACAGATTGTTATGATAACTTCTTACTATGACTTTCTTGTGTAACTTCCCCCATTCACTTACAGCATTGTATGCCAGTGTTGCAATATTTACCTTGAATATTGCCATTCTGTAAACTAAGTCTTGCAAAGACTGCTCAATTTGAATGCCTTAATGGTATGTTCCATGGGGGTGGTAGGATAATTTTGCAAGTTAAAAAATAAGAGCATGATTATGGTGGGATACCTTTCTGTCTTCTCTGAAAAGGCTGATTTGGTAGGTCCAATCCTGAGGCCACAGTCTAAATACCTGAAAATACTTGAATAGGTTCTAAGTAACTTGATAGTTGCCTGGAAAGATCGTGGATACCCTATTCCTGGAAGTGTCCCAGATCAGGTTGGATGGGGCCTTGAGCAACATGTTTTAGCGGGTAGCATCCCTGCCCGAGGCAGGACAGTTGGAACTGGCTGATCTTTAAGGTCCCTTCCAACACAAACCATTCCGTGATTTTATATTTATTTTTCAGTGCTGAGTGTCTTCTCTGGGTGTTCTCCTTAGTCATGGCTGACACTGAAGTATTTTCTTTCCCTCTCCAGGGTGTCACTTTAACAGCAGCTATTGGAGGTGCTGACATGCCTGTAGTTATTACTGTCCTGAACAGTTACTCTGGATGGGCTCTGTGTGCCGAGGGTTTTCTTCTGAACAACAACTTGCTGACCATTGTTGGTGCACTCATTGGCTCCTCTGGGGCCATCCTCTCTTACATCATGTGTGTGGTAAGAAGTCAACAGAAACTGTGTTTGTTTGCTGAGTAATTAAAAAACTTTTTTTAACCATGTTGTTTTGGAAGGTAAGCCATTGTATCGCAAACTGTTAGATGTTTACAGACTAGAAAATTCTTGATTGAAACTGTTGGACTAGATGTCCAGTCATTTTTCTTTAGTTTGGTGACAGACATATCTCAAAACTGAGGAAAGCCCTTGCATTGACTTAAGCATTAACAGTTTGAATCTGGCCTTAAAGAAGAATGATTATTTGCAGTCAGCTTATTTTTTGGTCATACAGCTTCTGAAATGTGGTTAAATTTAAGCTAGATTTAATATGTAGCAGGAGATACTTAAACTAGCATGTTCATTTGAAAAGCTATTGGTTAGGCAGTGATTTACAGTTTGGTTTTTGGAGTGCAGAAGGGTGTGCTCTTTTCTTCAGAGCAGCTCCTCTGGAGTACCACGGGGTGGCAGCAGGCCTGCACGAGTTCAGTGCTGATGTCCCTGTGTGTCAGCAAACTTGAGCATCAGCTCGGTGTGAGAGTTGTATGCCATTATTAGTAATGACCTCCTTTTCTCTGGAACATTTGTATAAAAGTCTTGTATTCAAAGATGGAGAGGCAATGGTTTAAAGAAAACTGTTTGCAGTGAAAAAGCTACCAGCCTCCTCATTCTCTGTTGTGTAATTCTACTTAATTTCTGTCCTTGTGCTCTTGGGTCATCAGTGCTACTATTCTCCTGTCTGATGTTTTCCTCTGGTCAGCTCTGGCAATTATCTTCTACTTTATCTCCACTGATAAATAATGTTGTTACCGTGTTAGGAATATTCAGTATCATTCTTTTTCATCATTCTTGAGGAAGAATTTCAGAAAAGCTTAAAAAGGTATTCTTGTGCAACTACATGAAAGTGAGTTCAAATAAACAACTTCAGGTATGAATTTCAAAGAATATTGTTCTTTCTTGAACAATTTCTGTCTCCTTATCAAATTATGTAGCTCATATATTTAGTTGTATAAATTCAGGAATTTAGTCCATATCAATAGAAAAATGATGCTTATGGGTAACATAGGTATGAAAACTCTGTCCTTTAAGGATCAAATTCTTGTAAACCTTAGGGAAAATGTGAACTGCTTGGTATGTATTTAACAGTAATCTGTCTGTACCTTCATTTTTCTTCTACGGTCTCCTTCCTGTCTTAATATGGCTCACTCACAAGAGAGTTTTGAAATACTTACAGAGTTGGTGGGAAGAACCCAGGAAAATAGGAAGCCTGGGGATGTAGTTAGCAAAATAGTTAGGCAGTGACAGAGTGACTTTCCTCTGTGCTTCTCCGATTACAGGAAAGTTAGTTTTTGAGGTAGTGTCTAGAAATCTTGTGGTGCTTTATATAAGCTTAGACAACTGAAGTTCATCAACCAGTAAAATGAAAATTATTTTGTATGATTTCTGCACAATAAGCATAGTAACACACTCTTAGCCCAGAATTTTTCTTTTCTGTTTTACTTTCTTTTATAGAAATCATTACTTTATAAAGCATTGTTATAATCAGGGCATTCAGTATCATTGTCTTGAAGCTGCATTTCAGGAGAAGGAAATGCTGAAGAGTTTCAATAAATTCTGATTTTGTTGTTTTTACCTGTGCTAATGAAGCAACAGTTTTCCCTTCCCCCTTTTTTTGTCCTTTTTTGGGTATTGTTTTGATTTTTTTTGTTTGCTTGTTTGTTTTGTTTTTCCCCCTACTCTTTAGTATGATTTCTGTCAAAACCAGTGTATTTATTGCTACTCACCTGGTACAGATGAGAAGGTATTTGTGGAAACATCTTAATAGTTGAAACCTTATCTTTACCACATTTTTCAATTAATTTTTGTGATAAAACTGTGGCTTATTCGTCCAAAGGCAGTTCAGCTAATCTCTCAAAGCTTCAGTTGGTAACTGAAATAAGGACAGAGAATTTAACTTCAAAAAGCAAAGGCCTGTACTGTTTGCTTATCCTGTGAATTGTGACTCTTCTAAGCACCAACACAGTACATCTTCTGCAGAACATTTGATTATTAGCATGTCCTTGTCCCTCCTTTTTTCCCCAGAGGGAATACTTGATGATTGCAATTCTGGTATTAGAATCATTATGGGATGCAGAAGATACTTAAGGTTGAAGAGGAACCACTAATTGGGTTGATGAGAGGGGACAAACTGTGTTAGGCTTACAAATTGTATATTGGCCACTCGTGTACTAGCTGTGTAATTTCTATGGGCACAGTGGAAGCACTTGCAGTTCTCAGGATTCAGATATTTGATTTTCCCTGGACTGTGAGCTCTCTTGACCATTGTTACTTGTCTGTGCACAGCACAGAGGGATTTTTACCAGTTGTTATGTTATCAGTGAATGATGAAGTCTGCACTTTATAGCTCTGTATTTGTGGTCTGTGGTGGTAAAGAATGTGGAAGAAGCTATAGAAGAATTTTCACACTGTCCCAGATATGTTGGTGAACCATTGCTTGATAAGGTCTTGGCTCTTCTGTGCCTTCCACATTTTCTCTAGAAAGGGAAGTTCTTCTTGGCTCTTTGCAGTGGAGCCAGGCAAAGTTGCTTCAATCTCATGGCTGCTTTTAGCTGACTCTCGGATTTCTAATAATATTTTATCTTCTTTTTTTCTTTCCCTTTGATATGGTCTAACTGTTGTCTTTTGGTTTAGCTATGTGTAGAAACTGCTCTGCTTCCTGTAAGCTTGTCATGTGCAACATCTTAAGAGGAAATTCTACTGTCTAGGCTCTCTTACCTAACACAGCTGCTGTAGTGTTGAGATAGGTGCCAAAGGCATTGTGTTCTTAGGGCATGCGAACTACTGGGTGCTGCAGACAGTAAAAGACATTGATGTCACTGTGGATTTGTGTGTCCCTTACAGTATCTGAAAAAGTGATGACTTACCAGGAAAAACAAAAGTTCTAACTTTATCATTCTGCTTATCTGCTAGATGATAAATTTCAAAGAATGGCACATCTTCTGAGGCTGTAGCAAAAAACCTGTGAAACTGCATGATTTGAAATGTCAATGAAATCTGGAAGTACAATTTTGTGGGGGTGATACCTCCAACTTATATGTGTATCTCTCCAGATCCATTCCTAAATTTTGTCGTAGTTTCTCAGCTAGTACAAAAGATGTATGTAATTAAAGAAGCATTTTATTCTCTTCCCTTCCTGCTTCTAAAGTTTTTTTATCCCCTGCAGTTACAAATTTTGCCTATTTCTAGTTATAGACAGATATTGCTTTGGGACCACAGTCACAAGTAGATGTGCCAAAAAAAGCATTTAGCCAGTGGCTTTTCCTGGCTATGTGTCTAATGGAGCCAGATTTTCAGGGTGTGTTTTTCTCTTAAACCTTCTATAAAATCTCTTGTTTTGCTTTGGTGGTCAGCCAGTAAGCTAATGGCCCCCTTCAGTTCTTTACAATGTGACTGGTTTTGTGTGGCTGATTAGCTGCTTTTGTGTTTTCTTGTCTTATTTCTGTAGGAATTTTGCTGCAGTACTACCTGTAAGAGCTTTGTGCTGTCATGGAGCAGTGCTGTGTTTGCATGTTGAATTGGTTAAAAACTATGGAAAGTATCTTTCAAAAATGTGTGTATTTATACCAATGTAAAAACATTTTTAGAAACTTTGTCATCAAACACGCATTCTTTCATATTCCTCCCTTTTAAGAACAAAAAGAGACCAATATTTGCTATTTGTGTAGTTTTGTTTGTTTTGGAGAAATACTGGTGCTCTCTCACTACTTGAGTAATGCAATGTGTTTGAAGATATGTTTGGTGATTGCTGTAGTAAACTGTTATAAAGACCCTGTTTTAAAAGTCTTTGAGTTATAAGAAGGGAAAACCAGCTTATAAAGACTATTGTCAGGAAGCCTTTAATATTTTCAGAAAATTTTTTCAGACATTTTCTTTGTGGTCTGTCATATTTATTTTTGGATTTCATCTTTATATGATCCAAACCATCCTGTCTTTCAGGCTATGAACCGTTCCCTTGCAAATGTGATTCTTGGGGGTTATGGCACTGCATCAACAGCTGGTGGGAAACCCATGGAAATTACTGGAACTCACACAGAAATCAATGTGGACAATGCAGTTGAAATGATAAAAGAAGCCAATAGTATTATTATTACTCCAGGTAAGACTCTCTTGACTTATGCAGCAAGATGTTCAGAGGATGTAATTTAAAAAGAAAGACCCCAACCAAACAAAACCAGAAACAATCCGAAAAATGTAGCCTGAGGTTGCAGCATGGCAGCAGCATATCAAATGTTGACTGGGTCCATGTGTTTTGTTTTTGTTCTCTGGTCAGGTATCATTCCCCAGTGCAGAGATGGGTACCACTTCATTTTTCTTTATGGATGTGTCTTCAAAGTTTGTCCTTTTTATTTGCATTTTAAATTCTTCAGAACAAAGACTTATCTTTGTAAATTAAGCTTACACCAAAACAGCTCTACACAAAATTAACTGGATTTCCAAGCACAACTGCAGTACCGGTGGTACCAATATATCTGTCTGTTAAATCCTGAAAGTCAGGATTTTATTTGCACTTCTCATATACTTGCTCAATTCTGCATTGGTTTACCAAAAAAAAGGCCAAAAACATATATCCAAAATGTAATTTAATATAAATACTGTAATTAAAGTAAAAAAACCCAACCTGAAAATCAAAACCTGAATTGTCTGAAATGATTATATTGGCTGTTCATGTTGTTCAGTAGCATGTTCTCTGAAAGGAAAACTCAGGTAGAGGAAGTCCAAGACTTCTCCTTCAACTGAAACTCATTTTAGCACTGGAATGTGAAAAATGCTAACATACAAAGTCATCTTTCATTTTGCTTCAACTTTAATGAGACCATCAGTGACGCAGTGAGGGTTCTAATTTGAGAAGCTGCTTTTGTTTCTAATGAAAGGTTGCAATCATCTTCAAGGAGTTTGTCTCTTTCTCCTGTGGTCCAGCCTTGAGGACACCATTAATAACATATGCTTTTTGTTTTGCTCCTAGGTGTAGTTGCTCTGATAAATGAGCTCAGAGAGACTGAAAACATTATTTGCAGTTAAAAGTCATCTCCAGCTATTAGATTTGCATTATGCAGACTGAAATTCTGTTGAGGATAATAGTTGTGAAGTAACCTGGCAATTGCCCTTTTATCAATTTTTCGAAGTACCTGTCTGAAACATCCTTTCTTGACAGAGAAAGAAACATGTCTTTTTGTGAAGGTGAAATAAGTGCTTTTGTAGTTTGACTGTCAAGTCACTGCACTATAAGTGGTCTGGAGAGCAAAAAAGAGATTGATTGCAATAGTCAGGCTGGGAATAGATGAGAATCTGACGTGTGAGTTTTTATTTCTTCCATATATTTTTAATTATGAGACCATCTCTTTGTGTGGAATGTACACTTACTGTCTGCAACTAGTCTTTCTGCACTAAAACATGAAAATAGGTTAAAATTTTGAAATTCTTTCAGGTTATGGTTTGTGTGCAGCAAAAGCTCAGTACCCAATAGCTGATCTGGTGAAGATGTTGAGAGAACAAGGGAAAAATGTTAGGTAAGTCCTTTCTTGATGAAAAGTATTGTAGCTGGTTTGGTTTGGTTTGGTTTTTTCATTCCATCAAAAAACCTAAAAAGTCTTAGTTAGCATTTTTTTCAGCATTGACAGAGGCACAGAATAGCAAAGTTAAAGAGATCTCTGGTGATTGTCTAGTTCATCCAGCCCCCTTTCTCAGACCAGAATCAACTGGAGAACTTGCCTAGAATCTTATCCAATTGGATTTTGAATATCATGTCTCCAGAGATGGAGACTGACAGCCTCTTTGGGTAGTTTCTTATGATGTTCAGTCATCCTTAGAGTAAAAACAGTTTTTTCTGTGTTGCAATTTGCAGCTGTTGCCTCTTGCCTATTCCCTGGATACCCCTGAGAAGAATCTGGTTCTCTTTTTACAGCCCACCATCTCTATTTATGCGCAATGATAAGATTCCCTTGATCCTTCTCTTCTGCAGGCAGAAGAATCCCCGTTTTCAGCCTCTCCTCTTAGGGGAGATACTCCAAACCAATAAGCAACTTAGATCTAAACTTACAAGGTTCCCGTAAGATTTTGCTGTTTCAGGCAAGACTTCTATTAGAGTTCTTTGAGTATCTTATGAAAGAATTACGGGACTGCATATCTCTAGTCTCATGAATTTATTCTGCTGGAGTAGTGCTCCAAAAAGCAGAGATAATTCTTAGGTTGCCAGTATTGCCCTCAAGTCCTTTCCTCCTTCAGTTTTTCTGTAGACCTTATAGATTCTGAAAGTACTGGAAGGCAAACATTATGTCTTTCTTGCTGATTGTTTGAAACTTTACTTCTTTTCTAATTATGATAACTTAATATTTTAAAATCAATTGAGGCTCAGTTTTCATTTCAAACAAAGTATTTTGGCAGATGCTGATTAGCCAGACTCATTCTCTGATTTCCATATGTTTATTTCAATTAGATGGTGACTGCCCTTTGGAATCAGTCCTCTAGTAATTAATGTATTTTGATTTTCTTTTTCTTCTTCCACTACTTTTTCAACCTTATTAAAAAGTTGCATGTAAGCTTTTGCAGCATATTACAGCATTGTGTTGAATAACAGCAGAGTTTTAGGGTTTAGCAGCAATAACTTGCTACTGTTTAAGCAGGATTTTGCAATTTTGCATATAAAATTACTTTATGGATGTATTTGTTTGTGCATCCATGAGAAATGAGTGTGTGTGGTAGTGTATTTGCTTCCTGAAGCAGTCTTCACACCTTGTTTCTCCATGTTTAGCAACATCTCTATGTGTGTCCAGATTGCATTAAAACATTTGAAGATGCCTTAGTTATGCAACAAAAAAACCCTTTCATGGCTAATGTGATGACAGTCTTGTATACTTCTGGCTTTCCCTTCAGTGCTTCTGTGGGGGGTTAGCGATTTTTTTTGACCAACCTTGGTGAAATTAAAAAAAATATTGTTTTTGCCTTTTATGTTGGCTTTGCAGGGGAGAAAAGTGAATGAGTCTTGGAAATAAATGGCTTATACTTGAAATGAGTCAATTTCAGGAAGGGATCACTGCAGTGGTTACCTAGTATTTTAATGAAATAAATCTGTATTTACAGTTTGTGGTAATTCAGGCCTTTCATCACTTTGCTGAGCTCCCATGGTGTTCATTGAGTGCAGCTGTTGTCCTCTGGTTTCAGTAGGCCTGCAGTGCCTCGGGACCCTAATGCACTCACCATCCAGATGTAGTGACACTCTCACACACACGCTGTGGAGGGCTGCCAGCATGGACACAGGATTGCATCAGTCTGTAATGCCCATCGTGTGCCAAGAAAAATTGTGACTGTCATATGGTCTGGTTTTTTGCTTCATGGCTCACCACTGATCCAGAGAAACTGTTGTTTTAATTTGCTTTGCCTATAGCCATAACATTCTCAGTGAAGACCGCAGATTATATAACATGATGCATAACCTTTGACTAGGATATAAATTTAGAAATACAGGAGAGATTTTGGAAACTTTAGACTGTTTTAGTTACTCAGTTGCATAGCGAACATCATTGCTCACTTGAGATGGTCTTGCAGCAGATCACATCTTTAACGCATTAGTAAAGTCACAGAGAAAGTTGGATATTACTGAGCCTTAAGTATAGCTTTCCCTTGTCATGGATGGATAAACAACAAAACTTTTATAGGCTAAATCCCATAGCCCCCAGAATCTATTGGCCTTGGAGAGGAAATGGCTGTTCTACAACTGGTGTTGTATTTCTGCAAAGTTAGAAGTAAGTAAATTGTTGAAAGTTCTTGCCTTACTAAAGTTCATCAGCCATGTTATGTTGTTTGTAGAGCCCTGGTTGTGAAATTCTGATTTTTTTCTAGATAATAAAATTATATTCTGTAGTAATTTTGTATATAGAAACATAATTACAGTCTAAAACTGTATGTTCTCATATATACAAGGATTGTTGATGCTCTCCATATTCACATCCAGTTAACTGTCCTAGTTTTTACCACAGTGTGACTTTTCTGAGACATTTTCTATCAATATATTTTGTTTTCCTGCATCGTAAAATATTCTTGATAAGAAAAATGCATTTTTGTGTGGAAGGACTGTTAAAATTATGCTTTGTATAGAGTTTCTAAATAATTAAATAGTTAATAAGTTGACTTTCTGGGAATTCATTGTGGAGAGACGTGCACATCACCTCTTTAACAGCCTTTCAAAATAGTTGCTGTTAAGTGTTCTGGTTTGGTTTTTTTTAACCTTTTTATAGATAGATATCTTGGAGGATTTGGATTTCTGTCTTTTGATGCTGGAGAACTGTAATTGTAATTTTGAACACATGAAAACAAGAGTTTTCATTTTTGAATATATGATAGTACTGATTTAGTTGTACCAGTGTTTTAATTTTTTTTATTGAAACCTCAGTAGTTGAACTCTAATTGAATGTGCTTAGTGTGCTGATTTTTTCCTCCACACTTTAATTTTAATAGAACACATGCATGAGCATCAGTTATGTGTTTATCTGCAAAATATTAAATAGGATTACCTACAACTGTTCATGGCATTACTTTAAAGCCATCATCTCTTGTACAAGGCTCTACAAGAAAATCTAGAAGAATTTTAAAGGAGCTGCTAAGATGCTGTCCCAAACAGCCTTAACAAAACTGTGTAGCTCACATTTACATGATGGAAATTACTGTCGCTGATGAGTTGCAGCATAAGAACAATGTGTATAAGGTGCAGGTTTCTGGCAAGCTGAGTTCTACACAGCAGGAAAACACAAAATGTGTATTTGTGTGTCAGTTCTTGGTTTGTCGTAATCAACTGTAGTGTGTGGATTCTGAATTATTGCTGCAGATGAAGGGTCAACTGGAGTCCAGCAGGTCTGTTTAGTTCCAGTGCTTTATTGCTGAAGTTAGAACTTGCAAACCCTGCAATGCCTTATGGCTTCTGCAAGGGTGCAGCTGTAGCTATGTGTTCCTGGGGGAGTGTTGTAGGTGTGCTGTTGGTTCCATATGGGTCAGCTCACCTCTGGATGACCTTACTAGGTCAGTATATGATGCTTTGTGGAAGCTGGCTGTTGTTTTTTGCCTGTAGTTGGGTTCTCAGGAAGGCTGTTGCCCAGGGCTAAGATTCATCTGGATCTTTCCCCTGCTGTCATAAACCATAGCCATTGGAAATAAGGAGCCAGTATCAGCTCTCATTTAAGTATGTGTAATTTAGCTGACTAACTTAATTTAATTGACTTGACTGCAGCAGACCGAGCTTGGTACATGCTGATGCTGTATGACTGGTTTTGGGGGCGTTTGTTGCCTTCAGCATGACAGCAGGTCTAAGCTAGATGGGCTAGCTCTGTGTGTTGATATTTGTCACCATCATTTATACATGTCATAAACACTGAGTCATGCTGCACTGCAGCTGTTGCATGGCAGGATTCAAGCTGTGGAATACCTGAATGATGCCCTTCTCTAGTTCATTTAGTTTGGTGGTTTTTTCCCCTTCCTGTTACCTAGAATAATGGATTGTTTGTCCTAAAAACAGAGCCACAGAGAGGTGTCTAAATAAAGTGAATGAGATGTGAGGAGCTGTAAGCGAGGCAAAACCCTTGAGCAAATACAACATTTAAAGTTTTAGGTAAGCCAAATTAGAAGCCAGTCACATGTTGTTTTGCTCTGCCCAGCTTTGGTATAATGACAGGAGCCCTATCTTCACATGTTATCCTGAAACACTTCTGCACTAGGTTAGGTGCTGTTCTTGTGAGGCAGCTCTTTCAGTATTGATTACAGGAATGTTATTTAGCTAGCTATAATAAAGATAGATAATGACTTTATGAGCTGTATGAAATGTCATTTCTATTCTGAGATTTTTCAGTAATTTCTCATGCTATAGTTGTCTTTTTGATACTACTAACTTCATACTACCTTGTCCACCTTCAGTCCTGTGTATCTGCCCCAACTCCAGATGAAGTGTTTTCTGTGCTGAAGGTGCTAGATGGATATGTGTATGTCAGGAGTTTTAGATATTTTGTCTAAATTTAAAATAAAATGCTGCACTTTTTGCATTACTTGAAAATGTTCAAAATGTAAACTCGTATGCTATGTTGTCTTTATAGAACTAAAAGGTATCCAGTAGAGGCTGGTTAAAAAAGTTGAATGTCCTTGCCTGAAGCTATTTACCTATGAAGTGTGGGTAGCAAGGTGATATACACTTATTCAGTATTTGACAACTGTTGGTGGTAAGCAAGCCCCGCATTATTCTGTCAGGGTCAAAATAAAAAATTCTTCAGTGAAATACCAGAAATAGGGTCAAAATAAAAAATTCTTCAGTGAAATACCAGAAATAGGGTCAAAGTAAAAAATTCTTCAGTGAAATACCAGAAATAATGTTTCAAGTCATACACAATATGATTGTGGCTATATGTTGTGGTTTAAGATTTTTTTTCTTGATTCATAAACAAACCAATTTACCTAAGGGAGTTCCTGCAAACTAATATCAAAGACACTTAGAAATTTTTCACTTGAAAGCATTTTTGCCAAAAATGTGTTTCCCTTTCAAAATAATTTCTGTGTTAAATTTTTGAATAGGAATGAGGTTCACGTTACGAACATCTGAAACAGCCTATGTAACAAAATGTTCCTGCTGAAATGCACACAGCATTGAAGAACTGTTGCTATTGTATGTTGGAGGCAAGATTGCTGCTTTTGTTAAACATGTTATGAGATGTCAGGGATTTTTGGTATCTATTTTGCATGGTTACCTGAATTCTGAATCCTGCTTTTTATTGAACAGGTTGATTTCACTCCAGAGGTGTAAATGTTACCTTGTGATATAATTAGAAGAGAAGCTGTAATTTTTAATTATTCTTTTTGACAATCTTGCACATCCAATTTTGATGGAATTCGATGAAAGCTACTTTCATATTTGGTTACCAGACTCTTACAAGCAGACTTTTGGGAGTCAGTTCAATATTTGGTCAAAAAAGCTTTTATATGAGCAGCTTTCTCAAACTTTGTGAATACACAGTATGTGGTTTCAAACAGAGTCTGTCAGAAGTCTCTAACTACTGATGGTTCATGCCATAACTCTTCCTGCATAAAAAAAATTTGTCCCTTTCTTTTCTTCTTTCCTTGCCTCTTACCAGGAATGGTAAAGTCAAAGGTGAAATTCATTCTCTTGGCAGCTTAAATTTTGGCTTTCCAACCCTTGAAATAAGATTGTATGTGTATATAGTACTTAATAGAAGCCTCACGAGTATTTTGTTTTGTGTATTGCCAAAGCAGCTTTGGTCACAAAGGCAGTCCAATAATTTTATTAGACACAAAAGAGAATTTTGTTGGAAAATCTATTTTCACTGCCAGGGGAGTGATGAGTTTTCTCAAGGGTACTTCAGAATAAGAGTTCTTCTACTGTACTGTTAGTGATCGAATTTGGTACACTTAAAATATATCTGCAGTAGTACACATGGCTTGTATTACTGAGTGAGTGGTGTGAAGCATATGTTGTTAGTAATTTGTTTTGTATATTTGCTCTCCTTCAGATTCCAGGTATTAGCCTTTGTAACAGGGTCCCAAATGTTAACTAGCTGAATACAATCTTTTCCTGCTCTTCTTTAAAAACATTTATTTTAAAACTAGCTTTTATCCTACTGTTCAACCTAGAGCTTAAAGTTGTAATATATCTAATATTATGTGGATTAATCATATGTCCTTAATTTTGTTGCTGGGGTTGCAATTATCTCATTTTTTGTTTTATTAATGTTGCCTTGTTGGTGGAGTGCTCAGTTGCCCATTTAAGGATGTATTTGTACAGTCTTCAATTCACCAGTGATCTGTGTTCTTTGGACTGTGGCTTGTGGTCCATCAGTGTTGTGTTATCCATTCCCATCGCAGTGGAGTTGAAAATAGAAGTATATGACAATCCATCTGTCATTGCAAGTTGATTTATTAGTAATTGTCTCCTTTCTGAAGAATTCTGAATTACTTTCATTTAATTCCTGACTTACTTGGATTTCTGTTCAGAAATTTCTCTTCCAAAATCCAAGAATTCAAAAATCCAAGTTTTTTCTTGACTATTTTCTTTCTCTTCCAAAGCATCTGTAGGCTTCTGAATTAAACATTTTTCTTCAGCCCCATACAATATTAATCTAAGGCACTTCTGGTGTGCATGAGTCAACATTCCATCTGGTGAAAAGCTTCAGAGATGGAAAGACAGAAAGTGCACAGGACACTAGACGTGAATATGCCTTGCTTGTAAGGGCCAGTAGATGATCAGAAGAGTACCAACAGAAAACAGGTTTGCTTCTAACCAAATATGTCTTTGGTGGTTGCAGCTAAACCAGTTTAACATTTCCATTCTGGCTTTTTCACTTTTTACTCTTAGGGAACTGCATGCATGCCTGAGCACCCCAGTTGCCACCCTGTTGGTCTGTCTGAAATTGTAGTAACTCATGAGTGGTGTATTTTCTCTAAGGTGTTTTTGAGCTGTTCTGAAAACATTTTAAAAAATGTTTATGCTTAAACTGTTACAGTTTCTTAGCTCTCTACCTTTTCTCTCCCCATCCTTTTTTTGGCCCCCTTATCATTTCCTCCTAAGGTCAATTCTGAGAAGAAAGTGGCATGTTAACCTAATTCAGCAAGGCATTCTCTGGTGCTTGAAGTAGATTCCCTGTTAATTTTTTTTTTTTTTTTGATTGAAAGCATTCATACAAGTGTTTCTTGTGCATACTCTAGACATACCTGAGTCAAAAAAGTCATTTGCTAAGGGCAGCTCTAGTCTTGGAGTAGTTTTGCTTCAGAAAGGTGGCATGGTCTCTTGCCTTTTTCATGGCAATTTTATTTAGTCTGTAGTGTTTTCAGTGACGTAAGGGACCTGAAAAACATATTAATGTAAATGGTAGTATTAAATGGTAGAGTTAAAAGATTCATTTGTAAAAGTCTGAAAGAATATGTCACAAGGCTTGAAATATGGTACTGCTTGGAAGGTGAACTGTTAAAGTTTAACAGTTTCATTTTATTAATTGCCATTTGTGCTTATACTTTGGAACTTCTCAGCCTTGTAGGTCACAGGTGACAATTTTAATGGATGAAACATAGTGGTCCAAACTTACTAAATGGGTTTCTTCTCTTTTAGGTTTGGTATTCACCCTGTGGCTGGCCGTATGCCTGGTCAACTGAATGTACTGCTAGCAGAGGCTGGCGTTCCCTATGATATTGTACTGGAAATGGATGAAATTAATGAAGACTTCCCAGGTTAGCATGTGAGCCATAAGTTTCCAGTGGATTGGATGATTTATTTGATACTGTTTTTGCACTGCATGGGATTTTTAACAATATAAAGTCAAGAAGTCAAGCCATCCAGTTTCTCTTTGTAGAGGACTAGAGGTCTTCTTTGGGGTGGGAAGTGGGGCGGAGCTTTTTTTTTTTTAAATTGCTTGTAGCTGTGAAGTAAATGGCAAATGCTGTATCTTAATTATGTCTGCTACTGCCCAGTCCCTACAGGGGAAAATTGTTGTAACTTCTTTAGGTCAGGTATGTGGATGACTTGACCCTGTCATGTACTGCAAACCTGTATGGCATTATACTGGCAACTTCTTTCTTTCTTACATCTTTATTTAAAAGTCAGAAGGTTGCTGGTAAAAGGTTTGTCAGAAGAATATTCAAAAGAAAAACCACAAAGGCACAAAAAAATTTTGAAGTGATGATACTTTGTGTGTATTCTACCACATTTAAATATCAAAAGGATTGAAATTTTGTGTGGTGGGGTGGTCTAATGAGTCCCTTGGAACTGGGTTGTAGATGTGTGCAGTTTGTTAGAAGTAGCTGACAGCACATTTGAACTGACATATCATTTGCCTGAGAAGTCTGTAAAATACTTGTGTGCATGCTTAACTATTAGGGGTTCTTCTGCCTAGAATGTGCATCAGCCTCAGTGTTCCAATTTCAGATAATTTTTCATCAGTGTTATTTTCTTTTTCTTACTGCAGAAACTGACTTAGTCCTTGTAATTGGTGCAAATGATACAGTTAATTCAGCAGCTCAGGAAGATCCGAACTCTATCATAGCTGGAATGCCAGTTCTTGAGGTCTGGAAGTCCAAACAGGTGAGATTAACAGATTTGCATTATCACCTGCCTTTAGCAAGCTTTTAAAAACATGGTTTGTAAGATTCTTCCACTATTCTGGTTTCCACAAGAAGCTTTTCTCCAAGTTGTCTAAGAAAATGGTCAGTGGTTTGCGAGTGTGACCAACACACTGTTCATGATTTTATAATCATTATCAAGTGCTTTCGGGAGACTAATGACCACTGCAATAGAAAAGATCAATTGGAGTGCTTCTACTAGAATGTGATTAGAATAAATGGTGGCCTGCTTACATCCACAGCTCTGAAACATTTCTATACAAATACCTGTTTTGTGAAGTTTATTTAATTTAAGACAACTTCAATACTGAGGTGGAAATAAAAGAATTAATAATATGCTTAAATAAAGTTAAAAATCATAATTGAAAAACAACAAGTATTTCCCCCCAAAAAACCAAACCCCAAGACAATGCATGGCTGAGTCAAGTACAGCACTTAGACTGTCCAAGTTGAACCAACAGTTTAGTTACCTTAACAGTTTTGCTCTGATTTAAAGTGCAGTAATTTCACGAGTATAAGGCACACTTCCGGGTGTCAGCAAATTTCCAAATTTTGTCCATATATAAAGCGCATTGGACTATAAGGAGCACTTTTTTGTAGTGAGGATCCATGCGCAACAAAGTAATGAATTAGTAACGGAATTGTGCGATTGTGGGGTTTACTGGCTCAGCTCAGGGCCGGGCGGGCTCGGCCCTGCTTGGGGCTGCCACGGGCTTGGCTCGGCTTGGGGCTGCTGCGGGCTCGCACTTCCCGGTTGGCAATTTTCTGAACTTTGTCCATACATAAGGCGCTCCAGACTATAAGGCGCACTTCCAGCTTCAGACCAAAATTTTAGTCAAAAGGGTGCACCTTACAGTCATGAAATTATTGTACGTATACTTGTGTTTCCTTGGTGTGAAATCTTTGATACCTTGTTCTGAATACAGTTATGGCCTCAGTTGTTCTGTGGGTTACCTGTTCAAGCACTCAGTCACAGGCATATGCATTTATCAGCAGTGTGTGTAGCTATATATTGCAATTTGAGAAATAAACATTGACACAGTTAAGGTTAAGCTTCTCAGTTTCTCTGCTGAAGGTGCCATGGTTAACTAATTTAACACTTAATAGCTAAAACTGGCTATATATTTTTTTTTATGTCCCATGTGTGAAGTAATACAGATCAGTAGTAAAGAGACTATTGCACTTACCTGAATTTTGTTGCTATCAGGGAATTGAAAATTGAAGTCTCAAAACCCTTCAATGTTATGGTCATCAGTGGATATCTTGCTTTGACTTTATTACTTGGAATAAAGTAAATGCATGTGTAATGTCCACAATCTCTTAATCTGAAATATAACATTAATTTCAACAACAAAATGTTTCTGAAATTGGGCTGGATATCAATTCATCTGCATATAATTTGAAATACAGTTTCATAGCTGTGAGCGCTCTGTTTTGGTCAGAGGTTTCTCTTCCTTTATATGTGGAGGCTGGTTTTGTGTTGCCTTTATTTGAGGAAGGGTGGTAGCTGTGCTTTGCTGTTTCAAACACGAACTCTTTATGTGCAGGTCATTGTAATGAAGAGATCTCTGGGAGTTGGTTATGCAGCGGTGGACAATCCCATCTTCTACAAGCCCAATACTGCCATGTTGCTGGGAGATGCTAAGAAGACCTGTGATGCCCTGCAGGCCAAAGTCAGGGAATCATACCAAAGCTAAATAGTGATCTATATTCTGCTCATATTTCTGACTACAGTTTTGTCACAGAGGCCACAGAAAATGAGAGGTGAAAGAATCTCTCACTGTCATAAAGCAGCTGGCTTTTGGAGAAGACTGCATTGACTCCTAGGAGATGTAGTTTGGTCAGGGGATATAAACTTTTATATAAAAATGGGCAGATTAGCCCTTCAAACTAAATCTCCAATGAGACAATGCATAAAAGAATGAAAATGTTCTTTTTAAGATCAGCATTGTGCTGTCACATAAAGGAACTAGTAACTCATGGCCATCTTTAAGTACAGTAATTTCACAAATACAAGCCGCACCATTATGACTAAAATTTTGCTCCCACCCCGAAATGCGGCTTACATTCAGGGGCGGCTAATATGGGAATAATTTTCTGACATTTCCAATCCTGGAAGTGACAGACAGGGTGCTGAGCCGAGCACTGGCCAGTAAAACCCGGCTTTAGGCGATTGTTACCCATTGTTTACTCTCTTTCGCGGTGGGTGGAGCTGGCAGCACAGCAGGGGGGAAAGGTAGGGGAGCTCCCTCCTTCAGGCAGTGCAGTGCGGGGGAGAGACGGGGCCTCCTTCCTGCTGGCCCCGCGGCCTGGGGGGAAGGCGGGGGGCTCCGTGCTGCCATCCCCGCGGCCCGGGGGGAAGGCAGGGGGCTCCCGTCCTTGCCTGCCACCGCCCCGCAGGAGCAGGCAGGCTCCTGTTCCCGCCTGCCGCGGGAGCGGGGAGATTCCTTCCCCTCCTCCTGCCGCAGGAGCGGGGAGACTCCTGTCCCTTCCTGCTGCGGGAGCGGGGAGACTCCTGTCCCTTCCTGCCATGGGAGTGGGGAGGCTCCTGTCCCTTCCTGCTGCGGGAGCGGGCAGACTCCTTCCCCTCCTCCTGCCACGGGAGCAGAGGAGGGCTCCATCCCCTCCTCCCACCACTGCTGTGGGTGCTGGCGGGCTCCGTGCCCCCTGCCACCGTGGCGCAGCGCTGGGCCCGGGCGAGTGAGCCCAGCGGTGACGGCGGCCAGCCCCGAGCAGCCCCGCCGAGTGGCAGCGCCGAGCTGGGCCACCTGGCCCCGTCGGCGGCCCCGAGCCCTCATGGCCCGAGCCGAGCCAGTAAACGCCGCCATCCCGCGATTGTTACTATTTGGCAACTTTGTTGCACGCGGGTCCTCGCTGCCAACAACAGAGCAGCTAATAATCGGGTGTGGCTTGTGTATGGACGAAGACATGAACTTTGCCGACACACCGGAAATGCAGCTTATACTCCGTGCGGCTTGTATTCGTGAAATTACTGTAGTTACTGACTTCCTTCTCCTTGCTGTCTGTACTTCTGTCATGGAAATTCACCAAAAAATACTGTTCCAAAACTGTACTCAGTCTTATCATCAAAGCTGTTTTTTGGCTGGTATGGACAATGCAACTGTTGATTTCATCAAAACTTAAATTTCAAACAGATGCAAGCGGAAGCAAATCCTTGCATGTCTCTTCAAACTCAGGACATTCTCTGAAATAGATGCTTGCATGATTTGAGTTCTAAGCATAATGTTCTTTTTCTTTTGGGGATTGTATGTATGCTGTGAATCAGGAACATTTTAGGAAAATGGAGTTCCACTTTTTTCATGATGCACGGTTATGTTAAATGAAACACAGGATATCAGGCACTTGCCAAGTAATCTTCAAGCCTGACAAGGAAATGTACATTTGCTTGCACTGCTTCCCTATTTTAAGCAGCTGCTAAATTCTCCATCTTTTCTAGTCAATTCCTTTTAAAGTATCTGAGAAAAAATATGGTCCAGTTCTGCACAGGTAGAACATCTTACATACCTCATCTATTCACAGAATTTGGACCACATTGTGTTTCAGTTTTTCACTTAGACTTTTAATTGTACTTAATGCTTTGGTAGTAGAGATGCTTAGTGATGCTTTCTCAATTAATATTCTTGAGATGCTGAAAAAAACCACATTTGAACTCTCCCTCTCTATTCTGCTCCTGTGAGATCCCACTTGGATTGCATCTTCAGCTTCAGGGCCGCCAGCACAAGAAAAATGTTGACCTGTCCAGAGGAGGCCACTAATGTGACCACAGGGCCTGAGCATCTCTCCTATGGGCACAGGCTGAGAGAGCTGGCACTGCTCAGCTGGGAGAAGGCATCAGTGACACCTTGTAGGCTCTTCCAGTACCTAAAAGGGGCCCACAAGAGGGTGGAAGAAGGACTTTTCACATGGGCAGGTAGTGACAGGACAAAGGGGAATGGCTTCAAACTAACAGAGGACAGGTTTAGATTAGACATTAAGAAATTTTCTGCTGTGAGTGTCGTAAGGCACTGGAACAGGTTGGCCAGAGAAGCTGTGGATTTCCCATCCCTTTAATTGCTTATGACCAGGCTGTATGGGGCTCTGAGCAACCTGGTTTAGTGGAAGGTTCCCTGCCCATGGGGTTCCAATTGAACCTGGATGATCTTTAGGGTCACTTACAACCCAAACCATTCTATGCTTCTATATTTAGAGTTCATTAGAATTTTTCTAATTAAATGCATTGTTTGGACAGCACAGAAACATACTAAACTTAAAATCAAATGTTTTTATTACTTCACTTTTCATTAATGTAATTAAAAACACTGTTTAATTTCCATAATAAATCACAGAATCACTAGGTTGGAAGAGACCTTCAAGATCATCAAGTCCAGCCCATGCCCTAACACCTCAACTAAACCATGGCAAAAAAGAAATAGAAAATATAAATCACTGTCCTTATGTTAGAAAGAATTCATTTCTAGACAAGTGTGCTGGTTTGAAAGCAGACCATTGGGAGGTTAAGTCAGAATTGCAATTTAATATAAAAATTAAAATAAAATGCAGTAGTACAAAAAAACCACTGAGAATATAACCTGGCATCCTGTTGGTCGGGGTGTTGGTAGCAGTCAGATTAAATGGTCTCTGCAGTCCTTCTGGAGTGACACAAGTGGAGTGTGGTTCTGTTGAAACAGTGATTCTGTAGAGAGGTGTAGTTTTTTTTCTGAAGGTCTAGTGGTGGTGTGGAAGGTTTTAGTTTTCTTCTGGGAATTTAGTGGGAAAAGCCTGCCCTGTGCTGCTCTAAATTTTAGATTCTATTTAAGTAGGAAATGTGTGGCTCCTCCTCATGGGTGGAGCATCTCACAATGGGATGATGTGATTTTATCAGTCCTGCAGTGAGACTCAATGGCGTATTAACAGAAAATATTTTCCTGGAGGGGAGGATGGGTTATGGAAGAGATAAAGAGCACTGCCTTATCTGATTTTAACAGATGGTTGTAGAATACATATTTTTGTTTTTATCTTGCATTACAACATAATACAACAAGACAAACTATTATGAAGAAAATCTTGAGAAATTAATCCATCTTGTTTGACAGAACAAACATTTTTTTAATACACCATGCATAGAGATCTCATCTAAAATATAGCATTTCTTCTTGGCTACCTCTTTCTATGTGAAGATCACGTAACAATATAATACAATAACAGTAATGCAATACAATACAATACAATAACAGTACATAATAATATATAGCAGATTTTTTGCAGATCTCTTCTGTGATTAGACATAAAAATTGTAATCATACAAGCACTAATATGCTGTATGCTGCAGGAGAAGGCTTGTAATTGAATTTTAATTTGAAACACTGTGACAGCTATATTTGAATGTAGCATATATAGCCTCTCAGTTTCATTGTATTCAACCTTCCTTCAGGTCTGTAAATAATAGGAGGGAAATGGGAGAAGAGGGAAGACAAAGAATTAAGTTTCCATCTCTCTCCCTCCCAACCAAGCAAAAGAGAAAAGGGGGATTTGAAGGGATCTAATGTGCTAAAGCATTAATTTTTGTCTAGTCACACTTGAAGCATCTGGTTGCAGTATGCATCATATCTCTGTTCATAGATAGCTAATAAAAGATCTAGCTTTTCTTTAAAAAATAGCAAATGGGAGGGGGAACACTTTTTCATTTGTACTCAGAAAAAACCCCATTCTGTTACTTTGGATCAGTAGTACCAGGGTTCTCTTTAACATGTGCTTTACCATGACCTTTACTAGGTAATTGTTGAAGTGCTAATAAATAGTCAGTTATTTTTCTCTGTTTATCACTGTCTTTGTTTTCTCCTGTTGTTTTTCCTGAGTAGTTAACTAGTCCAAGATTACTTTTGAAAGTTAAGAGAATCAAGCTGCCACCAAAGGATGTTGAGACTGAAGGCTGTAGAGAATGGAAATCATAAAATAATATTTTTCTTTTTTCTTTTGCATTGGGTCTTTATTTTATTCGAGGTATGACTGTCACCTGACTGTAGCAACTTCACTTAGCTTTTCTAGTAAATGAAGAAGGTTAGACAACTGAGAGTGATCAAACAAGATAGGTGTTGCTTTTTTGACAAAGAGAAAAGAAAAGCTGTAATTGCTGACTGGTCTGAGTAGTAAATTTTCCAGCGGCTGAGGTATGAGATGAATCCTATCCCTTTGAATGAGGTACCATATAGATTTGCTTCAGTTGTTTTTCAGTTCTGCAAGACTGTTGAATTGATTGCTGTGATGATTTCAGTTTCTACCTTCAAAGTGAGTGGTAAGTGAATAATTTTAGCCATCTGACAGTCTGTTCAGTAGCATCACTGTCATGCAACTTTTGTGCTTTCCTCAAGCTTTGGTGAAACCTGGACTGGAGGTCTCTTACAGAGGCTGCAGCCTGGCGTTGGCTCATGAAGTAACCTGTCTTCCCTCTGGATGGAAAGAGGGAAGCATCTACACAGAGCCTGTGGATTTATAGTTGTGACAGAGGTAAAGATCTAGCCTATGTCTTGTGGAGCTGACTGCTGCTTTGAAGATTTTTCTCTCTCTACTCAATCTCTAGCTTCTTGTTAACACCAAAGAGGTGTTTGCTATAGCCTGACTCAAGCAGGCTAGAGAATCTGATCAGGTCATGGCAACGCAGTGCAGCAAGAACGAGAGTATGCAGGACATTCATCACTGTTCAGCTATGGAGCTTTTGCGGTGTATGTCCATGACTCACTGAGACAACTTTAATCTTTGCTGTGGGGTTTTTGTTTTGTTTTGTTTCAAATTTATTTATTTTAATACAAATTGCTGCATTACTAAAGTTACAGAAAAATTTATTTTGGAAAGATCCACTAATTTGTCCTAGTTCTCTGCTGAAAACAGATCCAATTTGATTAGATTGGTACAGGTTTTCATTTGAACTTCTTGGTGGAGATGTCAATCTCCTTGTTGTTACAGTGTTCAATTCTTCCAGTTGGGAACAAATGATTTTTAAAAAATTGTCATTAGAATGTACTTTTCAACTGTAATTAAATTTTCCTTTACTGTAATTGCCTGCTACCTAAGGAGACCAGTTTGCCCAGTTGTCCCAGTCTCCAGCAGCACTTCATACTCTTTAGCAGGCTCATGTGCTCCCCCATCTCTGGAATGCATTAATTGTGCAAGCTTGCAGACCCCTTTGCAATACCCACCTGGTGTTCTTACCTTAGACAAACCGCACTGAACATCAGAGGTGGCTGAAAGGGAGAGAGAATGCATGGAGGGGAAGATGGACTGAAAACAAAACTGAAGTCCAACTGTATTCCATCATTTTTCCACTCTTCTTGAGCCAGAGACTTATTTAGATCAGAAATTACATTTATAAAATATGATATTTTACACTTCTTACTTTCTGTACTGAGAAGTACGAAGCTTTTTGTGGTGTTAAATTAGCTTTGAGGGAATTTTGCTATTTACAAAATGACAAGGTTTCTGTTATGTGATCTGTCAATCTATCTCTCACATTCTTGTTTTAGTCTATGATGTGGTTTCTGAAATTCCAATTTAATGAGTCACATGTATCCCACTATATATTGGTTAAATGCAGCAAGCATGTTCTGGTCCATTCATATAGAAAAAATTGAGGACTAAACCTACTTCTGTATTTAAGTTTGAATAAAAATCCCAGCATTTGGAGTTTTACCCACTTGCTAAGTTTTGGTTTCTGTTGCAGAGTACTCTTAGACCATGAAAATATGGATGTTTTTGAAACATAGCTAGAAGATGGATTAGCACCATGAAGGAATATTTAGTCTATAGGACTTAGATTAGAGGTCATCCATAGTAAACAGCCTCAAACAACTAGGAATGGATTTCATATCCTCAGCACAGAAGGCCATATTTGCTAGGTTTGTTTCTAGAGTGCCAAAATAGCTCCCGAGGTAGTCTTCCAGATCTGCAGTGCATGAGAGACAGTGAGGGGATATGTTTCAGTTTCTTCTATTATAAGGCTCAGTTATTTGTAGTAAGTAAACTTAACATTTAAATTTAAAGAAACACACCAAATCAAGAGTGTTTTGCACCACCAGCACATGTGAGCTTTTGTATAAGCTTTAAATTCTGCAGGAAAATTTACAGAAGGGGATTTGAGTAGTAAGAGATCTGAGTCCTCTGTTCTGCACCTAAGAAGTGCAGTTCAAATACTCATTTCATAAGACTTGCAAGGAGTATTGTTCCATCAATATGATTAGTGTGGGGTGGTTTACAAATAAACAAATTACAAATGGTAATAGGTTACTTGCATAATCCAACTTTGCAGCTGTCCAGAGGATATATTGCATTGCTGTCTTAGGCTGTTGTGATACATGGCTCTTCCCAAGAGGAAGATGCATACTTAGATGTTTCCATTTCCATGAAGCCTGTTTCCAAATGGACTTCATAGTATTTCTAGCTCCAAGTTCTCAAAAAGGTGATGTTTTGGAGCAGCAGAAGCAATCGTAAAATACTAATTGAAAGTATTATTTGAGAAATTAAGGGACTAAATTATAGCCCTTGTTCCAGGGTGATCACCCTAATGACTTCTACAGAAAGAGCATTTTCTCCAGTTGCAAAGATAGCGAGGAATGTTAGCTAATGGGAAGACATCAATCAATAAAAACTCCTAGAGGAAACAACTATTCTGCTTTCTCTTTTTCACTTCTGCCTGGAGACATTTTTTCCTTGACAATGAGTGGGATCATATTCTTCAACTGAACATACGTAGAGGTAGTTTAGTGTTCTTCTGTTAATGACAGTTTATCGTTTTTGTTTTACCCCATACACTGCAGGGGTGGATGTAGGCCTCTACATCACTTCAAAATCTGGCACTTTAAGTTACTGAAGTCTTCAAAACTTTGGCACCTCAGAGTCCAATTTTCTGCACAGCATATATAAATTACATGTAAATACCCATTTTTACGCACTTATTAGAGAACTAATTATGTAAATTCTACATCACTAATTTTTAAATTCACACCTCTTGACACTTTTTTGAACTCTGTAGACTGTACTTCTGCAAAGCAGTTTTAATTGGAAAAGGCTATGGAAAATAGCTATTAAGCCTTATTTACCAACTACAACTGGTTTTAGAATATTATGTGAACAAGGTACAATATATATCTGTTATTTGTTTTGATAATAGGATCAAAATGGGCCAGAAAAGGGAGGGAAAGAATTGTATGTCAGAGAATTAAAGGAGTCATACTGTAAATATCACACCTTTACACGTAAGTATGGCTTTAAAATAAGATTATACATGATGCAGTTCTGTTAGATGTGCTAAGGGTGACATTTATTAAGCGTGATGTTTTGCAATGAGACATGATACTGTGAAAAAGGCCCTGTCTGTCTCCTCACCATTTTTTCCTGTCCCTTGTTGACAAAACCCCGTAAGACTGGTTATTATCCAACCATTTCTCTATTAAAAGAAGCAACAAAGGAACTGGAGGACAGAAAGATTGAAGGGGCTTCGCACTCAGTAAGAAGTGTCTTCTGAAAGAAGATTGAGGACAAGCTCTAGCCCAGCATGAAATTAAGTTATTCTATTACATGGTCAGTCTAACCCATAATTTAAAAAAATCCCTAACAGAATGGAAACTAACAGCTAATGAACATAAAAAGCTCAAGCAGATGTTAAAGCTGTCTCATGCAGTAATAACTAGCAGTTGCCTATTCCTCTATTAAAATATTACAGATGTGGGTAAGAAAAGCCATTTAATTTTCTGATTTTACATTCTCAGAAGCTCATTTTTGTTATGGACTATGGAACAATGGATTTCAGTTTTCAAGAGTTTTATGGTGGATTTGTTGATGTACTGACACAACACAGGAAGTCTCTAATCAACATCAACAATCCTTATTTTTCATAAGCATTTTGTCCCCCAAAATAGCTGTTGAATGTTGGTTTAGTGAACCATATAATTTGATGTGATTGAATTATATCTGAATTTCGAAACCTGAAAAAAGTAAAAGATGGCAACAAATGGAGTGTGCTATGTATTGCTATAATTTTCATGTAATACTGCTGATACAAGACGGAATTTTTAAATTTTCAGAAGTATCTTAATCCATACTTTATACCTGGTTACTTAGATCTGTGAAAAGTTTTAAGCTGCTCTATGGAGCTGCTGAACTTTGGCTGCAGACCTTTTTTTTTCCTGCAGAATGATATAGCAAGTAGCATCTGTTGCCTTTTTACCTACTCATTCCATTTTGTGTTTTGTGAGAAATTATTGTGACATTTGGCACTTAAATGCTAAGTCTTTCTGAGGCATCTAGTTTCTAGTTTATGGAGTTGATCTTGCAGGAAACTACAGTAGCCCCACCTTACTGCCTTGTATCTCTAAATCTGCTGCTAGGTTTAGAAAAGAGAGGGAGCTTCCCATTTCTGCTGGACCAGCTGTTGTGGTTGTTCCTAAAATGTTACTTGCCTGGTCCTAATTTGTCTTTACAGTGAGGGTGGTGAGCCACTGGCACAGGCAAGACCCTTATGTTCATTACAGATCTGAAGAGAATAAATGCAGCCTGGATGGGAGGTGATATGAGGGAGAAGCTTCAGTTTTAACGTGGAAACAGCCCTAGTGGAACCACATAGTCTTCATGTTAGACATACGTTGCAATTCCTCAGATTTGTTAAAATTAATTTTATTAAAGTTTAAGTGGAACAGTGTTGGGATGAAGCTGAGGTGACTGAAGACCAAAATGCAGTTTGAAAACCTTAGTGTAATAAATGGTGTAACACTGCACATAAAAAGCCTTGCTTTGGTTATCCTGCAGATGTGTTGGGTTGATCTTCCTAATGAATTGCAGTGCACCCCTCTGAATAAGACAGAGACATCTGAAATTTTATGTCTTTTGTTGATGACATGAGAAATGAGAAAATTTTCAAGAGGAGGTGATTTTGACTTTTGTAACAGTCAATTCTCTTTCATTCTATTCAGGGACCAGTTCTGTGGCTTTGGGCTGAACAGTTAAATCTCAGCGTTTGGAGGGGTGTGATATCCTTCCATCTCAGAAAATGTACAATGGCTTACAAACAGCAACCATTTTTTAAATAAAGGAAGTAGTAGCCTTAGCAACACATTGTTTCTGTGCATGCATTCTTCTCAAAATAATTGTCTTCAAAATTGTCAGCTCTTAAAAAGAGAAGGAAGAAAGCTGGATCTTTTGCCAGCCATAACCCAGAACACATATAGTCTACAGACTAGTCCCGTGCTGCTTTTGTGTTTGTAAGGTGGTAGTCTACCCTTAGACCTTAGTAAACCTGTAGCACAGGTTTCCAAGGAGAAGGTAACTTCTCACTCCAAATAGCTGTAAAGCTTTTTAGCCTACTTGTCTCATCAATTTAGGAGTAAGTTCTAATATATGAAAGACATGTATTTGAGAATATGTTTTGTTAGAATTGTTCCTGCAGACAATGCTTTTTCTTTCCTCAAAAAATCCCACCAGTGAGGTGCAAAAGTTAGTATTTGAGCCTTAATTTTCAACCAAATATCTTTTTTATTCTATCTTCAAAATATAGTGATTTACCTCTCATCCAGACTTATATATTACAAAGTTAGGACAGGCAAGTAGCTCAGGTTTTGATCAGTTTGACATTAGGTTTACCATACCTGAAGACTTACGTTCTTTGCAGGAAATACCGAAACATTCTGCCAGAGTTTAAATTCATAAATATTCTTCCATTTCCAAGCAAAGTTATATCAACTTGCTTTTGTGTACCTAGGTCCAAAGATTGCTTCCCTCATGCCTTTTACTTGTTGTAGTTGCCTTGGGAATTAATCTGATGATCTTGCAGTGTAAATTTTAATGTGCTCATTTTGTGGGTGAAAATTAGTTTTGGTAATTTTCTTAATTGTCTGCGTTTTGTGTTGGAGGAGGTGGCCATAGTTTGTAGGAATAAAAAAATGGGAAAGAATTACCATGCTTTGCAATCAATTAAATTGTGTTGAATACAAATATAATAGGAAGAGCACAGAGACAAATAGGAGTTGGGTATCTAAAACATCTTTTTTGCCAAAAAATATTTGGTGTTTATTGTTTTTATAATAAAGTTTCCATAAAATAAGGTACTTTATCCAGCCTGAATTTTATGCTGTATTCAAAAATTTCTGTGCTTCTTGTAGGATTTACTTGTGATTTATTAGAGTATTCACAAGCTTTCAAAAAAACAAAAAAAACACCCCCAAACAAGCAAGCAAACAAACAAACAAACACCAAACAATAAAAAAAATGAAAACAACAACAAAAAAAGACATTGACATTCATGTTTTTTGACATTCATGTTTTCTGATTAATGAGTAGATAAACCCCTATCCCCTTACTGGATTGTATTTTCTGTGTAGAAAATATTTTCAGGATCCCAAAACAAGGGATGATGGAAAAGAGAGGCCCTTTATAACACACCTTTCTGCCCCATGGCAGGTTTGATACTCTCAACAGGGGAGAGTCCCAGTTTGCCTCATGTCTGCTCTGTGATGGTAGCACTACTTTACAAGAGAATTTATGACCTTTGTCATCCCAGCCACTACTTCAGTATTCAGGGTGTGAAACACTAGTTCCAACAAAATAAGAAGACCTTTGAAGGTAACTGTTTTGCCATCATTTATTAAAATCTTGTCTAAATAAGTATTGTTGAGGTTTGAACAGTGGTGGTGGAGTGCTCTGCACGTGTGTTGCAGTATGTTGTCAAAAACCTCAATTTCAGCAGATACGTATCTCTACAAACACATTTTGTTCAAGTATCTAGAATTTTATATATGTTGCTGCCTGGTTGCATATTAAAAGAGTTTTTATGAAAGCTTGTTCCAGAAACATCAGCTAGGTCTCTTTGGCTTAGTTTGTACTTGCATTACCACTGAGAATTAACCTTATGGAGAATGTGTAATGGAGCAGCTATGGCATTGTCTCCTGAAAAAGACCTTTCCCTCTTGGTGGGTTGGTTGTTGCTATTGTTTGGTGGTCTGCTGTTGTCATAACAGACTAAAAATGAAAGGGAGAGTTGACATCTTTTATTAGGCAACCGCTGTAGTTGGGAAAAGAATAGACACATTTTTTCAGCCCTCATTTTCTTCCTCTAGTCAGAAATGGCCTTGTACTTAGCTTTGAAATGTGCTTAGCTTGAAATATTTTGGTTCTTTTCCAAGCTATATTGTTAGGTTTTACATTATTACTTTTTACAGAACTTGCTTTCCACAGCATGTCAGGCAAACCTTTATAAAATTTCTTATTGCTGTGGGATCTAAAATTATTGAACATTAATATGGTACTAAATATATCTAGTGTAATTTTTTTTTATATTTATTCTTAATTCCTGTTTTCCTTTTTCTCTAGCAGAAATATTTGTTAATCTTATTGCAAATCCTAATGTCTTGAAAATTCTTATATAAGAATTTGAAATTGAATGCACATGTTTCTATTGACACAGCAAAAATGAATCATCTTTCTGTAAGTAAGAAACAGAAAATAGAAGAGTATGTGCATGTGTGGTAAATAGGTATAGATGATATTTCAAGATAGGGAAAAAGGGAAAAAAATTAAAATACGTATGGTGGTTTTTGGCCTTTGATGTCTTTCACACTTGAGTACTTGATTTGAACATTTTATTAAATATGTCTTTAAAGTTAACTGAAACACTTTAGCCTCTTATGGAATTACAGTAATTTCATGATTATAAGCCGCACGTGATTATAAACCACACGTTACAATACAGAGTGCGGTAAAAGGTATCTATTCTATCACCATCTGTTGAGGGTGGGGGCAGTGATCCTTATCTCTGCGGGAGATACTCTGCTGATGGGCCATTATTCTTTATCTTTTCACAACCCATCCTTCCTCCAGCGAGTCATTTTCTGCTAATGGCCCATTGAGTCCCACTGTGGGACTGATAAAATTACTGCATCCCATTGGAAGTTGCTCCAGCCAGGGGGAAGAACCCAACATTTCCTACCAAAATAAAAACAGAGATTTTGGGACACTAAGGTAGCCCCTTTCTCCAATGGACTCCAGAGGAAAACTGGATTTCTCCACATCACCACTGGACCTTTAGAGGGAA
>PYHW01009189.1:2760946-2779464 GCA_013186435.1 Turdus rufiventris | reverse complement strand
GTTTACATTCTCCATTTCAAAGAGAAGTTCCTGCCTTTCTCAGCAGACACCTGTCCTCCAAACTAAAACAGCAACTTTTTGTTCTTTGCCCATGTATAAGCCGCACCTGATTATAAGCCACACTTTGGGTTCAGACCAAACTTTTAGTCAAAATGGTGTGGCTTGTAATAATGAAATTACTGTATACATCTTGTATCATTTTATCATTACTTAACTGAATTGCTGTGTCCAACCATAAAGCTGACACTCACCCATGTCCCTAAGTGACATGTAATAGTTTTCATGCTACTAATGGTCAGGAGCTGCCTTCTGGTAGGACCTAGCCTGCTTTTATGTGCTGTGTCCTTTTCCACTGAGTTCTGGTGGTAAGACCAAAAGCAAGACCTAAGTCCCTGATGCTGCGAGTGGGCCTTGTGCTTGTGACTGTCACAGGAATCACTTCAGAGTGCCCAAGTGGAAGATATGCCTATCACCATCTTCTCTGGTGTCTGTATTCTGCCCATGTGATACGATTGTGAGTAATGTTCAGGAAAATAAATTAATGAGATGATTTCCTAAGTCTTCATGTAACTGTCTCTTCTGAGAAAGTTGGTGTGGAAATGCTTAATTTTTGAGCTCATAAAGATGAGGTTGAATGTAGTTTGTAAGTATGAAAATACACTATTGCAGAATACAGAATACCCAGGAAAAATGCCTAATGAGGCTTCTGTGCTCCATTTCCTAGACCTAGAATAGTCTTGCTGGGATTTTTTAGACATAGTCTCTAATATGCCTTCTCAATTCAGCTGTTCAGCTGAGAGTATTCTATACAGCACTTTGAGAATTGATGAATATCATAGACAGGTAGCAAATTTAATCAGACTGCCTTTGGGAAATCAATTTTCATTCAACCTTTTTGAGGATTAAAACAAACTGCAAAATAAATAGCCTTGCAATCGAATTCCACTGCAAACCTGAACATCAAAATCTTCATTTAAATGTGATCTGGGCTACCTCTGTACCTCCCTAATCCTTGTGTCAGTCTCCCATGTGATTTTTCTAGTAATGGCCTTGAAGAAGTTCTTTTCAGTCAGAAAAACTGGTTTGGGCACTTGGAGTAAAGAGGGAGCAGAACAAGGGAAGAAGAAAAATATGGATGCTGGAGCACCTGGCTTGAGAGCTGAATGGTAATTGACTGTACCGACCACTGGATGTCACTTGTTCCACATAAATACATGTAAGAAACCAATCGTCTGGCAGCAGAGACAATAGTTTGTGTGTCTGCTGGGAACATGCAAATGGTGTCTAAGTGAACATGGGTAGCAGACTTTTTCTTTCCCTGCTTTACGTTTTTTCATCTGAAAAACCAAGAGGGCTGAATTTGAAGTGACATCTTGTTGCTTTGGAGCACAAGATGCTTGTGGCTGACTTTTGTCTGTGCCACCCTTAATTCTGGATGAAGGCTTTTCCTGGAACATGGAACCATGAGGCAGCCATCTGGAGGGTCCTATTTCTACCAGTGCTGTTCTCCATCCCCTTTTGTAGCATTAACAGTGACTTGCATCAGGAGTTAACAGAAACGTGGTTTTCACAACATTGCTTTTGATCTTCTCTGTGTAGGTTTGCCTTACAGATGAAAACATGGGTGTAGAGAAAGATATATCAAAGTCAGAAAAGGAAAAAAAGCAGAAAAAAGCCTCAAAACAAACAAGGAAAAAAAACTTTAAAAACCCCAAACAACAACAACAAAACACACCAAAAAGAGAGAAAATATAAAGAAAGAAAGGAACAAAGCCCAAGATGAAATATTCTAGTCTTGAAGTAGTGGCCATTCACTGCAGAAAAGCTAGCTCAGGAAATTCACATTTTGGAAAAAAAATGTGTGGGCAATATCAACACCAGTCAAATATTTAGCATCCTTTTGTGTATTGGCTTATGTAGTTATACTTGATTATGTGCTGCACAAACAGAATTGTGCCTGGATTTACAGCCTGTCTGTCCCCTCCTGAGAGGAGGATGTAGCCCAGGTGGGGTGGGTCTCTTCTCCCAATTAACCAGTGACAGGACAAAAGTCTTCAGCTGTGACAGGGAAGGCTCAGGTTGGACATCAGGAATAATTTCATCACAGAAAGGTTGGGCAGACATTGGCTTTGGCTGCGCAGGGAGGTGGTGGAGTCACTGTCCCTGGAGGTGTTTAGGGAAAAACTGGACATGGCACTCATTACTGTGGTTTAGTTGGCAAGGTGGTGGTGAGTCATAGGCTGGGCTCAATACCTCAAAGACCATTTCCAGCCTCACTGATTCTGTGTGATTCAGTAATTGCATCCTCTATCTGATAGCAAAGAACTTGTATAAAGGGAGGAAAGGCCTTTTCCTGGCTGATCCACAGATAACCAGGTCAACTCTTTCACTTAGATGTCAATGCAGGTAACCCTCAGCCAGAGCATATTTTCCCATCACTTCTTTTCCTGGCTAAATTTCCATCATTCTAGTAAGTATGCAAAATGCATAGAAGTTTGTATAATATGTAAAAAAAAACCCACAAAAAATCCAAATATATTCATTAAATGCAATATGAAGACTTGTAAAATAATAAAAAATACATAGAGCCCATAATATTAGTTATATGTATATATAATGTGTATATATAATATCCCATAGTTAGTGAGTTTGTGTCAATAGAGACTTTCTGTAGCTTCAGGATGTTATTTTCTACTGAAATACTTTCTGTCTAGGTGTCAGCTCTTAAAATTTTCCTGATATTTCTGATGTAGAATGATACTTTTTCTTTAGTGAGGTGAGGTCTGCCTATTCAAATTACTTTAGGCTGAACATGTTCTTCTCATGTGAGCTGAATTGTTCTGAAGTGTTACTGCATTCTTGGAAGTAGAAAACAAACAACCAAACAAAACAGTTCCCCACCATATGGGAATCATCCACTGAAAAATCAATTCTGATTTTTATTTCTAACCAAAACTTGTTAAAAATGAAAATACCTGTTGCATCTTACAAAGTACTATGCATTTGACTTGAAGAATGAGACTTCAATTGTGGATCCTATCTAAAAACCAGTAATTATTGTTTAAAATTTCCTCCTACTTGTCATTCCCTTGAAATTTATGCATAAATTCACTTATGTATTGTGCAGTGCATAGTGTCTTTTCAAGGTACATGAATACACTTTTAATATGATTGTATGCTGTGTTTTTAGTAAATGCTATCCTGAAGTTTTATTTACTGCTTTGTACAACTTCTAGGTTTTTTACAGTAATGTCATCAAATATCACAGGTGTTTAAAACTGAAATAGGGATTGTTTCCCTTGTATTTGTATTTTCTGCATCTGATGTCATCTGTCATTAAAACTCAAGAAAGGGTCACTGCATTGTAGAGTCTCAGGTAGCTGCTGCTTAGCAGCTCTACTGTTGTTAGAGAATTATTTGTTAGGGAATTGTCTCTTTCCAAGGGTTTTTCAGTGATCACCTTTTGCAAATGAGTTTTGTCTCCTCAGTTCTGTTGTGTCTTAGTACTCTACAGTGAGGACTGAAGTCCCAGTTTTTCATGACTCTCTATAGTATAAATTTCTCTGTCTGGTTATTACACCACCATATTAGATACCAATGGAAATAACAGAGCTTGTTTACTCTTAATTACGTACAATTTGAGCAGTATATAATACAAACCTTTGCTAATTTTGTTTTAACAGTTGAACATATTGGTCAAATTTGGTAAATTATGCCCTAAAGGACTGTGCTACAGATTACAAGAGCTGTAGGAGTTTGTAAGCTGCTTTCTGTCACTGAAGTTTAATTAAAAATATGAAGGGACCTTTTGTAATCATACACATATGAGGACTGGAAGAAAAAATAAAGATAAAAAATTGTCCTTTAGCTTATAGTTGTTCATTCAATGTATTTTTTTCTTCTAGCAGCTATGCTGTGGTATTTCAAATGTTCCCAATGTAATTCAGATAAGGAAGGAGGCAGCTAGCGATAGTTGCATGACAGCTGTTCATGGGGGAAGGTTTCCATGTGCTAGGTCTCCCTCCCTACTTTCAGAAGGATCCACATTCAGTTTGTCACTTCTTGTGATGGCTCCACTGGTGTTGAGTTTGCGTCTCATTTCACATTTGGGGAAGGGAAAGGGACTGCAGGTAATCAGTGACATGTATTATGGCTTCATGTCCTCTATCCCCACATGCCTTTCATCCTCTGAGCAGTGTGGATTTCAGCACAAGCAAGCTATTCCAAATAGTTTTATTTTGGTTGGGCTTTTCTGTGCAGCTTTCTACTTCACATGATAAGCAATTCCAGGAACAAGAACAAAAAGGTGTCAGGGTTAGTGTGTTGTGAAGTTTCTACTTCTTCCTTCCTTTGCTGGATAACTGAGGGATACCTTGCTGGATTTTTATTAATTTATTTGTCTAGCAGTCCTATCGGTCTTTTTGTTTGGGGGAGTTAATCAGTTTTAAATTACTGATAAGTAGATGACTAGCAACTTGCTAGTCTTGATTTGTATCAGCTGGCTCCAAAGGAGCTCTTCCAGAAGTTTCACAGATTATCTCCTACATCTGATCCATAATATTGAAAACATTATTTAAGGAAACATTTCCCAGCTTTAAATTCACATTATGTGAAATCATAGATATCCCAACAGAAACACATTCATGTAGTGGTACCAAAAATACAGCACATCCTTACGGTAGTAGTATTTTAGTCATACAAGAACCCAGCGCTGTAAATTTTACTATAGTCAGGTCACAGACACTGTAAGTGATGAAATGAAGCAGTACCTACTTGAGTTCCTCTTCACACAAACATTTCAAACAAGCTGAGGCAAAGTGAGTAATGCATGCATTAGTGTTCTGCAGGGTGATATATTCATTAATTCTTTTAAAGTGTGTGGTGGATCTCCATGTGAATCCATGAGAAAATACCAAGTATTTCCAACCTGCTGAGTGTCAAAAAATGGTAAGAAAATCTTATTTAGATTTTGTTTTGTTCACTCTTTTTGAGGTGTGTGTATTACTGTACTTCAAGCTCCTGATAGGCTATTAATTAAAACAGGCTTTTTTGTACAGCTAATAATGAAACAGTTCTGCCACTGGCAACTCAGAAAAGAAATAGAAAGAAGAAAAGTTCAGGCAAAGTAAAGTAACTAAAAGTCATTTTTCCAAAGAAAACAGGCAAGGAGATGAGGCTATTTTTTTTGAGTTCTGGCAAGTATCAAAATGACTCATGTTGTAACAGTGGGTGCATTTAGGCTCCATGCTAACACCCAGAAAAGCTTTGAGTTCCGTGTCCCAACAGACTCACCATTAAATTGGGAAAAAAAGTCTCTGCATGATGTGTGAACATCCTCTGTCAGAGGATCCAGGCTGGTGAAATGACCATAGCTTAGAGGCAAAAGGTATCTTCTTGACTCAGCTGAGCGGAACTCACTTCTCCCACCCTTCTCCCTCCAGTGAGGCAAATGTTGGCATCAGATCTGTTATGCTTGTGTGAACAATCCCTTTGCAGCAGAAAACATTTTTGACTGTGGGCTCAGGAGGGCAGGTCCAGCTGAGAGCTCCAGCCCAGTGTTAACAGGGCTGGTGTACCTCAGCATTCACAGGGTCTGGGTGGGTGACCAGCTGGTAACGCTGGATTTCACTCTGCACCTCTGTGGGCACAGACCTCTTGGGGCTTGAACCCATGAGGAATCTCTGCCTATAGAGCTGCAAGGGTTTGAAGAGGTTTCAGTCCCCTCAAGTCAGGCAGTGGGAAAGGACCCACTTGGACACAGTTTGTGAAAGGCAGGCATTCCTTCCAGTGAAACTGCGCAAATGGACGTTCGAATGCATTTCAATAGGCAAAGTCATATGTAGTGCTTTTTCTAATTAAAAAATGTTTATGTGAATAATCTCTTAGGAAAATGGGAAAAAAACTATCATTTTTCCCACATTTTGAACTCTAGAATGTGACCCCAATAGGAGAATTACTTTTGCCAGCAGATTTTTTTTCATGAGCAATACTCTTTGGTCTGACATTTGAAACTTGTGCCAAAACCACTGGGGTCAAAAGGTAGAATTAAAAAGATTCCAAAACTCCTTTTTCTTTTTTTTTTTTTTTTTTTNCAGGTATGTCACTCTGTACAGAAATTAAAGAGATGGAATGTTTTTGCCTTTCAAAAAGTTACTTATTCACTAGAAGTTTTACAGAATAAAAAAGTTATTTACACACTGGGCAAATATGTTCTGTTTATCTGCCAAGACAATTCTTGCACCACAGTAATTCCTTCTGAAGAAACAAATGTCCCCTTTCACATTACAGCTATGCACAGTTTACATGAATTTTTCCAGGACTCCACTTTAGAAAACTGCAGCAACACTTACATGTTTTTCTTTTCCTTTATGTGTAAACTGTGACCTTTTAATCATGGTCCCATGCTTATACAAGCCAAAGCACTGGTAGGTGATAACCTGTAGGTGTTATGAAAAGTACTTTGCAAAACAGGAGCACTGCAAATTTTATCAGAGCAAATAGTTTTACCACATCCATGTTAGAAGGGCAGACCAGAACAGGACTTAGGAGCTCAGACTGAGCAAGTGTGGGACTATGTGATCCATGATAGACACCCTTCATTTTTTCCTTTCTTTGGGTCCCTTTCTATCAATATTAAGAGGCCCATTATATCTAAAGCAAATCTCCTAATATTTATTGTGCCAACAATTCTGGTCTTGCCTATCTGAGAGTTCTTTAAATAAAATCTTGAGCCTGGGCTGACTGATGCCCTTGGGATGCTAGTCCACTGGGAACTCTCCCAGGACACTTAACCTTAGTGGTTGAGTGAAACTGTATTCCTTTCAAAATAGAATTATACAGATGCTTTATCTTAAAACAGGATTGACACACAAAATGTCAGCAAATAACCTCCTCCTCAGGGCAGACTCTGGAAGTAGAGTGTGTAAACTATGGGAAGACATCTGCCTCCTCAGAGGATTAAGACATGTCTCCAAGGAAGTCCTTAAAGAATGGACTTCAAAAACATCTCATACTTTTATTATATTTCAAACCAATTTTGTGTTTTGGTTTGAAAGACAGGTGTCTGAGAAGGAAGGTGGGAACATCCCTTGGAACTAAGACTATGACCCCCTTCCCTCTGAATTATTATAACTTTGAAATTAAGAGCCTTTCAGGCAAAGATGTGGGAGAAAGAATAACAGTTTTTTACTAGTGTGTATATGGATGACAAGACAAACAAGCAAGAATAAGGGTAACAACAGAACAAAAAACATGGACGTCTCTTTGCTGTTGAAGCCCTTTCCCCTGGGTGCAGTTCTGGGCATGGCCAGCAGAGGCGCTGCTGGCTCCCAGCTGGGCAGGGCAGGGCCATGATTCCCCCACACCTGCAGGGAGCGCTGTGGCACAGCTCAGTCTCCCTCGGGTGGCAATGGTAGGCAGGCTGGGCAGTGAAAAAGGGCTCTGGCTGGAACAGCAGGGTGGGCTCACCCAGGGCAGTGAGAGGCCGCAGGATCTTGGCAGCTGTGGTTGGAATAGCGGGGTGTCCTTGCAGGCAGGGGGTGTGTAGCTACAGTGTAGCAAAAAACCCAGAGCAGTGGCAAAGAAACTGCAGGGGTTGGGCAGTGGCAGCCCACCTCAGGAACAGGGTGGGGAGAGGCTCCCTTGGAGGAGGAGAGGGCTTGGGGATGCTGTGGTTTCCCCTGAGGCACCCCAGCAGACGGTGAGGGGTCCCCTGTTTGCTGAGGTCCATGTTGGTCAGGTGCCAGGCTGCACTTGTGAGCTCAGCTCCACTCACGGTAGGAGAAAGGCAGCGGGAGACGGAGCCCTGCAGTGGGGGAGAATCCTTCCCACAACCAGGGCAGCCTGTGCGTCCCTGAAAACTGAGAGAGCAGGAGCGAGCTGGGAGCTGCACCCAAGCCCTTTCCCTGGCCCAAACCTCACGGGAACTCTGCCCCTCCAACAGAAACACCTCGGATAAGACAAGTGCAACCAGATGCAAGCATCCTTCGTGGGTACATGTCTTTTGTCTCTTTTAAGTACTTAAGTAGTGGTCATTATTGTCTCTTTTATCAACATATGGGACAAAATTCCCTGAGAGAAAGAAACAAAAGGAAAAATCCCAACCCATAACACATTGGGATTTTAATTATAACAGGCACACTTTTAGAAAAGGGATGCACAAATACAAGTTGTGAGAGGAGAGCTGGTTCATCTCCATCTTTGGTGAATTTAACGCTGTAATCAAATTTATTGCTCCAGCTGGCCATGTCTGTAGCTATCCCAAACTGATTGTGCACAAACATCTGTAACGTAAGCCTTTCGTGGGCTGGAGGTCTCTGACCATTATGAGTGGCCAAAGTAAAACAGGTTTTGCTGGACTAACACCCTGCAGGTATATTGCCTCCACCAAGAATTCTCAATAAAACCCAAGAAACATTTTTTAAAACTCATAACTGCTCAGATATTCCCAATTGCATATCTTCAAAATACTTTGCATATCACTAGGATTAAGCATTATTTGGTTTGAGTCACCTGTGCCTTGGAGGCCAGCAGTTACAGATTTGCCTTTACTCTTGATAGTGCCTTACTTTAGTGAAAAAATAATGGTTTTCCTTGCTAGCAAGCTCCTTTTCTGTTGAAACTGATGTATTGTGTCATTCACAAAAGTATATTATTTATGTGATTCACAGAAAATCTTCATTGATTTTAGCCCTGCAGAGTGATATTGTCTTCAAAAGCAGCATTTTTCCAAACACCTTGTGGAATTTGTAACTTTCTTATGTCGTCTCCTGAATTTTAAAACAAAAGTAAAAATTATCAGAAATTAAATGTGAAACACAGGTTTTATACAGTAAATTCAAATGGAGATATTTCCTGTAAGAAATGATTCACTTTATAAACATATTTCCTTTTTTTGGGGGAGAAGAATTTGATCAGTATTTCCTGTGTTTTAATACTCTTGACGTATTTGTTATGATTGGTCACAGGAAAAGTAGCTAGACATTTGGCTAGTGGAAATGGAAGATATATTATTGTTTTCATTACCAATGGTAGCTTCACTGTTAGGACAAAGGAATATATTTACTCTTAAAGGGTGAGAGGTTTCTAGATTATAGGTGCTTTAATGAAAATCAATATTGATTTGGTGTGTGATTAATATAAGATAAAACATTATTCTGAAAATATTTTACTTAGGTTTCTTTTCCATGCATTTTTTTCCTGCCTGTGATGTGAGAACAGGCCTGTGTGTTGGACTTTAGAAAAAAAAATCTATTTGGTTTCAATTACCAGCTTTTATAGAGTAAAATATTTCTTAGCGTTAGGGAACACTTAAAATTGGTACTGTTATTTTTGTCGAGGCAGTTTAAAATCACCTTAGATTTTGTATGAACTTTACATTTTTGTTTAAAATTGTATTATTAAATTCAAAATTTAAGTCCAAGCTATTCTGACACTATTTCTTTAAGGGAACATCAGCATACAGTAAGCACTCTGGATATACTTTAAATTTTATTATTGTAGAGGGTTTTTTGTGGGGGAGGGGAAGGCAGGAGGGATATTGGACAATTCAGAGCAAACGGGAAGAAAACCCAACAAATTCTTGGGTATTGTCCAATTCCTGAGCTAAGCCATGAACTCCCTATTTGGCTTGAAATAAGGAATTTTGTCCTCAACAGCTGTCCCTGAAGTCAATATAAACTATTCTAAAATATTTAGTTACCAGAAGAGAGATACTAGAGGAGACACAACCAAACTGTTGTGAAGCACTGGCCATTGCAAGGGAGCCTTGATTCACAGACTGACATTGCATAATGGTGCAGCTATTCCCAGCGTGCTTCTGATGTTGTGACGTTACATAATGAGAGGGCTTCCGAGGTGCCCAAGCCATTCCTTTGGGAGGAATGACACAGGGATCAATAAAGGTGTTTGTAAGAAAGGAATGCAGATCCAGGCGTGATGATAGAGACTGAATTGCCTTTCCTTTATTCCTAACAAAACTTCAAAAAAGAAAAGATGATGTTCACCTCTTGGCCTGTCTTGGTACTTTTTAAGGACTTACTGCTCTAATAAATGATGATTTCTGGAAACAATATTTTCTGACAATGGAAGAAAGCCAAAATCCTGTCAAGAGCTAAATGGAGCAATAGAACTGAAAGAACCCTTCAAGTAAAATGTTACCATTTTGGATGAATTATGTATTCAATCAAAGTCTCAAATGAAGCCTTAAGAAAGACAGTGCTTTTCTTCTTCCACTTGTAAATGTTCATAAAATCAGGACAAAAAGTTCTTTGTAATATACTTCTTGACTCCTCAGCTGCTGAACTGAAACCTTATGTTAATTCATTATTCAGCTGAATAATGAACTGAGATGGAGATTACCTACTCTAGGTTGTGTATTTATACTGCTAGAGAAGCAGCAACCTTACTGTGTATTTAAACAATGTATGAAATAGGGTGCATGCAAATAAAGAATGTCACATAGATATAAACCAGAACTGGCTGGAGGAAGGAGACTCTGGAGCTGCACCTTCTCTTTCTGAACATTTTGCAGTCTGCTAAAACCTGTGTGTATTTTATTGTCATCAAGGATGGTGACTATTGTTGAAACCTGAAATATTGACATAGAAGGCTTGGATGTAACTTCTGCAAAGCAAATATTACCAGAACACATCATGGAAAGAATGGCTTTTGCAAGATTTCTCCCCTTAAGGGCAGTTAGAAAGAATGTAATAAAATGGGTTAATTTTGAACTGAAATGCAACAACTGGCAAGAGCTGTCTTGCAGCCAATGCAAAAGGTTAAACTTGTCTTGAGGTTGAATGTTGTTCAACCAAGAGGTTGAAACTAAACTCTTTAGCTCACAGGTATTATATAAAGATTGCTGCAAACAAACTCATTCATGTTTTGGATGGTGTTGTTCCAAATGTAGTTGGTCTTATTCTATTAAACTGGAGGACTGTCTATACTGTTACCTGAAAGAGCACAGCATAAAATCAGAAGCTTAACTTTTCTTGCAGAGAACAGAGATGGTGTGGGAAGATGATGGTAAAGCACAGGAAAACACAAAGTACACATATAAATATGTGCAATATAGAAGAACACAAATAATGTGGGTTCTGAAAAGATGATGGCTTTTCTTGTATTGCCTATAGTATCTGGGGACTGAGAAGTTCCATATCATCATTAAATTTTATATTTTCTAAACTGAGGCAAAAGTTGGTATATATTTCTGTACATAATTGCTCTCTTCCGCAGCAAAACTATTGCCTTGAATGAATGACAATATAATCTAAAAATTATACCAAAACATAGGAAACAATTTTTTGCGTAAAATGAATAATATGTTTTGGTGTGCAATAATGAAAAGAAGTCACTTCCTAGGGACAGTGTTCAAGAAAGGTTTTCTTGAAGCCATGGCACTACTTGAGACAGCTGGCACATGCAGTCTGGCTCTCACCTCTTCCCAGCAGCCACCTGTCAGATTCCTGTGGCAGGCTGATGGAGAGGCCACAGAAATGTTTTAAATCCCTTCTAAAGCTGAATGCTCATCAGCCTGGGACAGCTAAGGTAACCTATAGGTAAAAGCAAAAAGAGAAGCATTATATTTGCTTACCTTTGCTGCCTGTAGCTGGTTTGGCCAGCTTACAAGAGATGCTTTTCACTTCTGCCACTTGTAGAAAAATTGTCTTTGCCTCTCCAACTTCCAACTCTACATGGAGAAGAAATTACAGTAATTTCATGACTATAAGGTGCACCCTTTTGACTAAAATTTTGGCCCGAACCCAGAAGTACACCTTATAGTCCAATGCACCTTATATATGGACAAAGTTTGGAAATTTGCCAACCTGGAAGTGCGAGCTGCGAGCCGCGGGTGGAGCTGGCAGGGGCACGGCTGCCAGGTGGAGGCAGGGCTGCAGGCTGCCGGGTGCAGGGGGCACAGGGCCCAGTCGCTGCCGGGTACAGGCGGGCCCGGGGGCCCATGGCTGCCGGGTTGAGGTGGGGCCTTGGCCAGCAACTGTGCGGGGGAAACTGGGGGTGGATCCTCACTGCTAAAAAAAGGTGCGCTTTATAGTCTGGTGCGCCTTATATGATATTAAAAGTTGCGAAATTTGCTGACTCCCGGAGGTGCACCATATGGTCCAGTGAGCCTTATGGTTGGGAAATTACTGTAAATTGCATTCAAAAGAGATTCAGTTAAATTTAGGATGGATGTAGAATTGTAATGCATGCTTGTACTGTCAGGGAAAAACCTGCTAGAAAGCAGAAAACTCAAGTTAGAAATATTTAAATTCATAGAACTGGATCTCTCTTGTAACCCCTAAATGAAGTTCATTCCCTCGAGATAAATCAAATTTTTTATGTGTGTGCATATTCTTCTAGTAAAAGGCTGAAATTTTTTGCATCTGCTTGCATGATCTGGTGCCCTGTAAGAATATATGTAGCATAAGAATATCCAACATTTTAAATTAAATCTCCTTGCAGAATTTGTTGCGTTCAAATTTTATTTTGTGTAATATAAATTGGACTGTTGACACTTATACTAAAAATGACACTAATAATAACAAATAATATTTTAAAGAGTGTGATAATTAAAAAAAATATAAATGGAGGTCTGTTCTGAAAAGTTCTGAATTCAGGGTTTTAATTTAATTATATTACTCAATATATAATTCAACTTTTCTATACAAGTTTCACATTAATAATGTGTGGTTTTCAAGTTCCAGACAATTGTTGATTTGTTTTGTTATGGGACCTCTGCAATGTAAGAGGTTGTTTAAAGTTGTCAATCTGCAGTCCATAGTAAATCATATCTTATTTCTGTGAATTTTACTGAACATACAAATAAAAATTAACTCTCAGCTATCAAATGTTGATAATTCATATTTGCTGAAGTAACTGATTTTATAAAATATAGAATGTATACTTGGTACTTGTGCACAACCTGCACTCAATATGGAAGCAGGTTTATAAGTATTAATGCAATAAAATTTATTATGCCAATAACCTTTCATTTCTGTGAATGTAAAACCTTGAGTTTTAAAATTGTTTCTTGTTAGAAACAAAATTAACTGGATGGAATTCTGCTTCAGACCCAGAAAAGCATTTTATGGGATGGTTAGGGTGATATTTTATTTTCCTCTGAGGACAGCACTATGACCATAAGCATCAAGGTCTTAAATAGATCTGGTTTACCTTCATTTGGTCCAAGCTTGCTCTAAGTGGCTACAGCTATATTAATGAGATGTATAGCTGTAGTAATAAAACAGCTCTCATAGTTCCTGGCTGAGGTGCAAACCAGCTCGTACACTCACAGAGGACACCCAGCTGTGAGACCCTCCAGGAACCATTCCCAGGAGCTGTTTTCAGCTGTTTTCATGGGTGGATAGGGAAGGGGATGCATGTTGTGTGCACTGTGCATGGCTGTTGGTCTCAGGGTCAGCAAACTGTACCAGTCCTTCTGTGAATATAGCCAAAAACATCCAGCAAGGCAGCATGGAGCCCCTTCCCTCTTGCTTATAAAAATCTTTTGTGGGTAGGAACAATTTATCTGTACCTTCTGGAAAAACACAAAATAGGAAATTTTTTGTTATGCCCCAGAAAAAAAAAATGTGCGCAGCATTTTAGTAGGGAAGTGTATTTTGCAGGGGTCTGCTCCTTAGGAGCTTATTTTCTACCTGCTCTGCCCAAAGCCTCTTGTCTGAGAAACTGTGGTGTATCTTTGCTTTGCCATTCTGGACCTTATTTCACACCAGACATTAGCTGGGACTGTTTCTTTGGAGATCATGCAGAGCTAACACATCCCAGGATATTACCCTGCAGAGTCTTCCACAAATGCAGGTGGACATACAGCTCAATTTACCTCTTCAGCAGATGTCTCCTCCTAGTAGCTCATCCTACTGAAAAACAATTTCTTACCCACTTTTCATCACTTTCAGAAGAAAGAGTAAAAAAAAAAAAAAATCCGTAAATCTTATGACAGTTGAACGGTAGTGAGAAAAATAATGCATAACCATGAATTTTGCACATAAAATATTTATGGTGAAATCTAAGATTCTTTCTCCTGAGCTTGATTTCACGTTAATGTGTGCCAAAAGCAGGACCCAAAACACAGTTTATTGGTGATTTCAGTCTCCCAGACAGAGGTGGGTCCCCAGGACACCAATTATTTGAGGTGTAAGACATTTGGCATTCCAGTATCACCATCTGAAATTTGTAATCTCTGGGACTAAGAGGTAAAAAACCCAAAACATTTGGAAGCAATTGACAAAGGCATTTTTTGTTGTTATTGTGTCTGGGATTAGTGTTGGAGACATTTGTCTTCTGCAAACTTTAGTTCAAAATGTTCTGCTGCTGCATCTTTAGTCCAAATCTTCATGTGAAGACACTAGTATCTCTTGACCAGACCATAAAATCAAGACCATTCATGGCCTCACCACCTTCTTTTGGGATCTTCCCAAAGCTGACAGGCTACATAGGGTAGGGCACATTGGGAAACTTCTGGGAAGAGGCTGGAGTTGAAACTGGGCAAGCAGCAAGTTGCTTTTGTCATAGCTTTCCTGGGCTTACACTTAGTTTTTCATGCTGCTTCTCATTTCTCAGTGTGGCTGAGGCAGTGCTTGGTCACACACCCAAGTTTGGCTGCCAGGTTTTTGGTGTGTCAAAATGCTTTGCATCCATACTACCCTTGTCCTTACCACATCATCATCATTGTATGGTAGACATTGTGCAAGCTGGTTGTGAGGCTTTTATTGGGTGGATCCCCAAACTATGGGTACTGGGACTGTCCTAAGCTGCTGTATAATAATATGGTTGTATGTGTCTGAGATACATATGCTCTGCTTTTAGGGGCCTGTGTGGGCAACTCAAACAGGCAAGTGTGTTCATCACACTCCTGCTTGAACTACTATGGGTTGTGAATACAGCCTTGAGAGACTGCAGGGAGCCCCTTTAGTGTAAAAGAGTGATCACATGTTTCCACTGGTTCTACAAAGCTGGGCATCTTTCCAAATCTGTTGTTTCATGCCTTGGTTTCCCAGTGATTTAAAACATCATGCCCTTGTCTTAGAGAGGAGCACTGACAACAAAGGTACCAATGAGTGCAATATTCTAGGGTATCACTGCAATAGAGGCATTAATGTGTTTCCTTTCTTCTATGTGAAAAGTCTAAAATGTCAGATTTCTTTTATTAATTTCTTGGCTTTTAAGTATTTCACTTTGGAAATTATGTGATAAGTAAGTACACGGTCGTTTAGCAACATTCACATTAGAAAAACACCAGCTACAACCTGGTAAGAAATTATGGAAGGCCTCGTTTGTTCTGGTGTGTAGGTTACATATCAAACAACATATATCCATAAGACAAATAGTTTTTCACTTGTTGAATATTTTTTTTCAACACCATCAACATGGTGTAAATTTTGTTAAATAAAAGTTTTGCATCTGTCTGCACTTGTATTTTCCCAGGCTCTTTTAATGCCTGAGGGAATAATTTATAGGGCTATAATTTTGTGGGTTACTGTGTTAGGATCATTTACAAATGTCTCCTTAGAGCACTAAAAAGGCCATTTGTATGTAAATACAAACACAAAACAGAAACAAATACCTGTAATATGAAGAAACCTACAAGGAGAGAGACCATATGGTCTAACAATTCAACTCCACTTAATGGCTCCATTCACCTCCAATTGAAATAAAAGCGTGTTTTACTATTGACCATGGTGAAAGTAGAATTGAATGCTAAAACCTCATCTGTAATGTGACAAACACCTAACTCTGTGTTTGATAGTATTCATACTAATGTATATATTTTTAAAATCATTTGGCATCAGTTCTTTACTACCAAATATAATTCCTTGTTCCCCTTTCCCTCCAAGTTTAATAATGAATATTTTGCAATACTCTTCTAGTTTGGGCTGGGCTGATTAATGAGCTCTGTATGATTTTTTATGTTGAAGCAGCTAAAGGGAACTCTTGGCTGGGAAACCTGATGGGAGTGAGGCACTGTGGTTCCTGTTCAGCATTTATGGGGAGAGTTGTGTGCTCCCACATGGAGAAACGGGAGCTTTGCTAGGATGACCTGCCTTGTAGAAGCACACACCTTATTGTCCAGAGCACACAAGAATCAGTCATGGGCAAAACATTTCTTCTCAGGGCATTGTTACTTAATCTATGTCCAGTTTACATCAACTTCTGAATGCTGATATGGCTAAAGAGGAAAAAAAAAGAGAAAATTGGCAATAAAGAAACCATGTGCTAAAAACTTTTCCCTCCCTCTTCCCCAGGCTTGACTTCCCCTGTATCTGTTTGGGTTGAATTCAGTCTGTCCCATTTACTCTGGTCAGATGATAGGTGACACAGAAGGTCTCGGGTTGTGTGCATAACTGTTTTTTCTCCTGTGCTATTCACTTATTTATTTTGTTCTGTTGCTCTTTGCTTCTTGCAGCATTTCCTCTGCTGCTGTTTGTTTCTTAATATTTTTATTGCTGCAATTTGTTTCTTCACTGTTTGTTTTTATTTGGGTTTGTTTTGGGTTGTTTTTTACTACACTACTTCTTAGTGTCTTTCGTGTGGGTTCCTGTTGGTCATAGTATCTCAGGTGTCTCCCTGACTTGTGGAACACCTGGACCTTTTGGTCCCGCGGAGATGTCCCTGCTGCAGTGTGGGTCCCCTGGGAGTGGGGTGTCCCTGACGCAGCTCTGGTCACTGCAGGCTGCTGTCCCTCATGGGATTGAAAGGTTCCATGTCCTCAAAGAGCTGGCTAATCACAAAGCCTCTCTTGAGGATTGATTTTTGAACCATCTTGGGAATCTGGAGAGGTTCCAACTGACTGGAAGCTGGTGAATGTTGTCCTGATCTTCATGAAGGGCAAGAAGAGGGACCCTGGAAAGTATAGATCTGTCAGTCTTATTTCAGTGCCCACTGAAATAATGGAAAAGATTATTCTGGGAGTCACTGAAAAACACCTGAAGGACAACACAGTCATTGATCACAGCCAGCACAGCTTCATGAGAGGAAAGTCCTGCTTATCAAATCTAATTTCCATTTATGACAAGGTAACCCACCCAGCTGGTCTAGGAAAGCCAGTTGATGTAATCTTTTTGGACATCATCAGAGCTTTTGATACTGTCTCTTACTGTATTCTTCTGGACAGAATGTTCATCTCACAGCTGGACAAACACATCCTGTGATGGGTGAGAAGCTGGCGCATGGGTCAGGCACAAAGGATTACAGGGACTGGGGTGACATCAGATTGGTGACCTGTCACTGGTGGAGCTCCACAGGGCTCCTCTATATCTTCATAAGTAACTTGGATGTAGGACTCAAAGGAATACGAAGTAAATTTGCTGACAGCACTAAATTATGAGGAATAGTTGACCCTCTTGAGGGCAGGAAGGCCCTGCAGAAAGACCTCAACAAATTACAAGACCAGGCAATCACTAACCATAAAGGAAAATGCCAGATTCTGCACCTGGGATGGGACATCCCTGATTGTGTCTGTAGACTGATAATAGGATGCTGGAGAGCAGTGTTGTAGAGAGGAGCCTGGGGGTCCTGGTTGAGGGCAAGTTGAACATGAACCAGCAGTGCCCTGGCAAGGGAGGGGATTGTCCTGCTCTGCTCTGCCCTGGGGCAGGCTCACCTCCAGGGCTGGGGCAATTTTGGGAACCACAATATAAAAAAACCCCAACTATAAAGCTATTAGAGAGTGTCCAAAGGAGGGCCATGAGGTTGGTGAAAGGACTGGAGGTGGAGCTGGATGAGGAGTGGCTGAAGTTACTCGCTCCATTCAGCAGAGAACAGAAGACTGAGGGGGAAGACTACATTGTGGTCTTCAACATGCTCACGAGGGATAATGGAGGAGCACACACTGATCTCTTCACTCTTGTGACCACTGACAGGACCTGAGGGAGTGGCCTGAAGCTGAATCGGAGGAGGTTTAGCTTAGATGTCGGGAAAAGGTTTTTCACCCAGAGGATTGGAACAGGTTCCCCAGGGAGTGTGTTGCAACACCAAACTGTTTGAATTCAAGAAGCGGTTGGACTACACTTTCAGGCATATGGTGTGACACTTGGGGTGTCCTGTGCAGGCCAGAAGTTAGAGTGGTTGATCTTGATTGGTCTCTTCCAACTCAGTGTATTCTATGATTTATAGTTCTATGTGAGCATCTTGCTTCAGAACATACATTGTGAAGTTTTTCTCCAATGTGAAGTGAAAATTTCTGCTGTGCTTCTAATTACTTTGGAATTAAGTTCCTGAAAATACATGGAAAGGTATTCCTTTGCTCTTTAATTCTCCACTGTTAAAAATGAGTAGACCACATGTATGTATAGCATGCATTTACAACCCATCGACTGAGGTACTCCTGAGGCTGAGGCCATTGTCCTGGGGTAACGTTATGGTTGCTGTATCCCAATCGTGTGTTTTGTTTTGTCTACTTATCTCGGCTCTATTCCCCCCCCACTGTCTGTGTTTGGAACACGAGGTTTTTTGCTCACTTGGCTAGTTAGCTTTGCTTCCTTTCGCTTGCCTCTGCTTAG
>PYHW01009189.1:2692175-2757575 GCA_013186435.1 Turdus rufiventris | reverse complement strand
TTGTCAGCACTGTTTCTCAGAGCAGGAGGCTGTAGCAGGGCAGGGTGCAGGGCAAATCGACCACAGAGAAACCTCTCTCCTCCACATTTGTGTTCAGACTGGTGAGTGTCCCAAGGAAGAAAAAAACCAAAACACCAGCCACTCAGACCCCTCAAACCCCGCCAGCAATTGAAGGAGAGAGACAGTCCCCACCCACCCCTTTTGTCTTGAGCAATCAAAAGCTGAGGGAGCTACCCTGCAGACTTCCTTAGCATGATAATGCGAAAAATTCTCCACAGAGGAGGAAGAGTAAACCCCCCTAGCCCCCAACACATCACTTGTAACACAAATGGCTAACCTTGAGGTCTGTGAAGAGAGATCATTGCAATTTCTTTTTTGTTTTGTTTTTTTTTTTTGTTTCTTAGCTTTATGGTTAATAATTTTTTCAGGTTGAAAATGAATCATTTGCATTGCATTACTGCTTTCAGTCCCTGACTATCTAGGCAATGCTGGAGGCAAGCACCTTCAGCACTTAGTCTTCCTCTTTCAAATAGGAAATAATTTCAGTAGGGGGGATACAGTTTATTTTATAAAAGCTGTCTGTAATGTTAAGTACTCTATCACTGCTAACATTGTATACAATCACAGAATCATGCATGTTCGAAAAGACATCTAAAATCATCAAGCCCAAGCTTTGACTGAGCGCAACCTGGTGTCTTCACAGACATGATCATAGACAGCACTAATTGTCATGTCCATTTTTTGCTTGAATGCTTCAAGAGGTGGTGACTCCACCATGTCCACGAGGCAGCCCATTCCAATACCTGACAACCCTTTCTCTGAAGAGATTAGTCTTGATGTCCAACCTGAACTCCCTTGGTACAGCTTGAGGTCATTTCCTCTTGTTTTGCCGCTGGTTGCCTGGAGAAGAGGCTGACCCCCACCTGACTATAACCTCCTTTCATTCAGTACTGAAGACTGATAAGGTCTCCCCTGAGCCTTCTTTTCTACAAGATAAACACCCCCAGCTCCCTCAGCTGCTCTTCGCAAGACTTATCCTCCAGAGCCTTCCCCAGCTCTAGTCTGTCACTCCAGTACCTCAATGTCTTTTTTGTTCTGTACTCTAGTACTTCTTCTCACTAGTCAAACGGAAAATTTGTGCCTAGTTCTGCTATCAGCACTATTGCTGATGCAGCCCAGGATGCCATTGGCCTTCTTGGCCACCTGGGCACACCCTGGCTCATGTTCAACTGCTGGCACCAGCACCCCCAGGTCCTTCCCAGCCACTCTGTCCCAGCCTGTGGCACTGCCTGGGGTTGTTGTGACCCAAGGGCAGGACCTGGCACTTGGCCTTGTTGAACCTCACACCATTGGCCTTGGCCACGATCCAGCCTGGCCAGATCCCTCTGCAGAGTCTTCTTGCAGCATTCCCACACAGCTTGATGTCATTTGCAAATTGACTGAGGGTACACCCCATTACCTTGTCTAGATCATCAGTGAAGATATTAAACAGGGTTGGTTCCAACACTGAGCCCTGGGGAATGCCACTTGTGATTTATTTGATTTATATCCATTTATGACCTGTCTCTGGGCCCTGCCCTCCCATGAGAATTTAACCTAGTGAAAAGTGCATCTGTCCAGGCCATGGGCTGCCAGTGTTTCCAGGAGAGTGCCGTGGGAAACAGTATCAAGAGCTTTACTGAAGTCCAGGTAGATAACATCCATGGCCTTTCCTTCACTCACCAGGAGGGTCACTTCGTCATCAAAAAAGATCAGGTTGGCCAAGCAGGACCTGCTCTTCCTAAACCTGTGCTGAGGCCTGATCCCCTACTTGTTCTGTATGTACTGCATTATGGCACTTCAGATGATCTGTTCCATAACCTCCTCTGGCAATGAGTTTGGGATGAAAAGCCTGTAGATCCTTGGATCCTTCTGTCCTTTCTTGTGGATGGGCATCACAATAGCCAACCTCCAGTCAACTGGGACCTGCCTGGTTAGCCAGGACTCATGATAAAGGATGGAGAGTGGCTTAGCAAACTCTTCTGCCAGCTCCCTCGGTAACCTCAGGCAAATCCTGTCCAGACCATTAGAGCTGTGGGTGGTTCAGTGATGCGCAGGTTACTGACTACTCCCTCCTGTTTTATGGGTAATTCATTCTGCTCTCCATAAAGCAGCTCAGGAGGCCTGTTACCCTGAGGACCACCAGTCTTTCTGTTAAAGATTGAGGCAAAAAGTGCAGTAAGTATCTCAGTCTTTTCCTCACCCTTCCTGACAGTGTCCCTCTGCATGCCCAATAAAGGATGGGGATTTTTCCTTGGCCATCTTTTTGTCAATGTATTTATAAAAACCCTTCATATTACCTTTCACAGCAGTGGCAGATGAAGTTTTAGGTGAACTTTTCTATTTCTAATATTCTCTCTGCATGGCCTGACATTCTTGTGCACATCCTGAGTCACCTGGCCCATCTTCCAAAGGCCATAAACCCTTTTTTTCCAGCAGAAGCCCCCTGTTCAGGTAGGCCAGTATTGTTCCTCACCAGTTTGTCTTTCGGTGTATAGGTATGGCCTGCTTCCCTGTTCTTTTAGTATTTCCTTCTTAAAGTATTTTCAGTCTTCCTTTGTTTCTATGGACTATTTATCAGGAGACTCTCCAAGGCAGTGTCCTGAACAGACCAAAGCTGCCCTCTGGAAGGCAGAAGTTTAGTTGATTATCTTTTTTACTTTGGTAACAATCAAAAGCTGTTGTTTTGTGGTCACTATGCCCAAGACTGCATCTGACCAGCATGAACAGCTAAAGCCTGTGACATTTTTTCCTACACGTCACGCCTCATCCTTTGACTTTGTGCAGGACTTCAAACAGAAGTGAAAAGCAGAATCTAAAAAGGGTGAAATTCCACTAAGCTGGAGAAGAACATCTTTTGAACTTTACAAATAAGAGTTTGCATTCTAAGTGGTGAAAAGCACTGCAATGCCTTGAATAAGCTGTGAACTGAGAAAACAGAAAAATTTCTACATTTTAAAATACGGCATCAATCATTTTGACATATGAGCTGAAAGGTTCATCACACTGGCAATATTACTAGTGGAGCAAGCAATCTAGCTTCTCTTGACAAGATAACAAAAGTGCCCTAACATGGTTCCAACACTTTTTAGATATAGCTATAAATTTGTGAAGCAGTTTTAATATGTGTGATAATACTTTGCATTTTATCAGGAATTGTTATCTAAGTCAGAAGACTTACAAATTAAACTTTACAAAATTCTTGTGAAGTAAGTAGAATAAATATAGTGATGTTAAGTTTAGATGAAAGATTATCCAAAATGTTAAGCAATGTGCCAGTACAATAACCCAGTGCTTGATTTAGGGATACAGCTCTCCAGCAAATGCTGTAAGCCTTTAGGCTGTTGTGGATGACAGTTCGCTGGGACTGTAAATGAACTTACAGCAGTCCTAATACATACAGAAAAGATACCTTAATGTTCTCTGTTAGCAAATTACAAGGCAGGAAGTCAGCAACACTGGAACTTAGCACAGAATTTGATGCTGGAGCAGTTGGATTCAGTAATGCAAACTAATGATATTTGATGTGGCATTTTAAGAGAGGGTTCTCCAGCACAGACAAAAATTACTTGGTTGTTTTGAGAGTAGGAGAATCCCATCTTGGGAAAGTCAATTGAGTATTCAGGCTTGACTTTGAAGCCTTTGATGAGAAAATCATGTCTGGTCTAATATCTGAGTGACAGATTAATCAACGCACACACTACAGTTGATATACCAATGGTCACATTATGCTCTGCTGATTTGCTTTGCCCTGCTAATTTAATTTCTTTAGAAATTTCAACCCAGATATGAAAGAGAAAAATGCACAGTATGTTGTAAAGACCAACTTTGCAAACTCTCTTTTTATAAAGCAAGGCACCAGAAAACTACGGCAGCTCATAAACTTAAAAAGGCCATGTAGCATGATGGAATACCACTCTTGTCAATGAAAATCTGTTAATGTCAATAGAAGGTAAATGCAGATTAGCAAAGATACAATGTCAGTGACAACTGCAGGCCCCTGTCTTTATTCCCTTTCTTGGTCATATCTCTGGAAATAATTTGCTACCAAATATGACTTCCTCTCCTGCCTTATGTAATGATGTGACTAGTAAGCAGAAGAACAACTGGCTTCACTTCTTGCTAGGGAATTTTTCCAGTGAAGGATGAAAAGGAAGTCTTCAGGAATTGCAACTGATGGTGAAAACAAGGGTTGCTATGATTCTGTACTGATGCTCTTACTGATAGCTGCCACAGCAGCGCTGGAAACCTGGGCAGCTAGGATAGAAATCAGGGTAGCTTATGAGCCATGTTGATGCAAAGCAATATTTTTGACTGACCTCTTTGACTGAAGGCTACTGATGTTCTGTGCATCTAGCTGGCTAAAAATCTCTCTTTGTAGCTATTTACAACAGATGGTAATGAACATTACTAAGACCATCATTATAACTATTTGGAATCTTTGTTTATGTGACTTCCAAATCTAATAAATTTGTAGAGATGGTGTCATTTAAGGTCCCAATAGAAAATAATCTCTCTTTGATATCTCTGAGCTTAATTCTTGGTACATATTTTTCTTTTATGAAAGAGAATATAAAATTTTTAATCTTGCATTTATAGGCAAGATGGTCTTTTCAGTTCCACAGACATAAAATCTACCTTCCCACTGACAAATAAAACCGAATTTGTATAGCTATTCTAGCTATACAATTCAATTTTTCTCATTTTCATATGTCCTCTCTTGTGTCAAAAAGTTAACTACATTAATTCAGGTAGACATCATGATGTGGAAAAGGGCTCTGAGGTGTGATGATGATTTATCTCCAGCAACACCCTTCTCTTGTTTAGTGGCCTGTGGTGTGTGACCTTCCAGCTAAGTATATTCCCTGCTCTTTTTTCACCCAAACCCTGCACACTCTTTCCCCCACATTAGGCATAAAGGGGAACTCCAAAAATGAAAGTTTATTTGTGCATGCTGTCACAAAAGATAATAGGAAGGAATCCACTTGATTCTATGCTACGCTTGTCTCTCTCTCCTTCATTACCAAAGTGTGAAAAGGACTAAAAGTCTCCACATAGAGGCACTGCTCTCCCCTGTGACCTTGGCGGGAACTGAAAATACAACTCACAGCTGATAATGGGTTTGGAAGCTGTTTTCTGTTATGGGAAAATGCACTGCTCCTCCTCAGCCCTTCCTCCAGTTCGGGTATATCTGTTAACTGACCAAGGGAGGTGCATTCTTCTTTGACTTGGATGTCTGGAAAATCTTCACCTTGGTCTACTACTGCATGACTCTGAGGTTGCAGCCTGTATTTTTTTACATGCTGTTGTGGCCATAAAATCTTATCAAATACTTGATCTTGGCTGTCTATTGTAACTGTCCTCAAAAGTCTACTAAATATATTCCATTATAAATCTAAATTATTACTACGACACTATAAAATTGCCTTCAGCTAACCAGGTCAGATCAGCAGATAAATTGTGATGGTTTTTACATGTATTTTATGTTGGACAACTGTATGCTTTGGATTCTTGTTGCAATGAGTCCAGACACAGCCAAAAAAGAAATGCATATGGATTAGTTAATATTTGTGTGAACCCTTTGTGCTGTTTCATCCACCTCTTTAGGTGATTACATGCATGGTGTGGTCCTAATGATGTGTAAGGCACTCTGTTCTTCAAGGCAGACTGTCCTTACATGCACTCTATATGTCTTGATGATTTGCCTTTGGATCCATCTTGCTAGCAAAACACTTGGCCCCATTATTTGTGCTCTTGGGAAGTCCGATAACAAACAGCTCGATACCCTTGCTCCCTCATTGAACTTGATGCCTCAGCCAAATGACATTAAATTTCCAATCCGTGTGGAGCTATGAGAGCTGAACACAGGACACCAGCTACTTTTGTTCCATGCTTAGGCTGTTTTTGGTCTTTAGGTCAGTGTTGGGAGTGTAGTGAGACTCACACATATTTTGGGCCTCTGAAACCTTCCTGGGAATCTAAAGAATGGGTCACTCTAATGGACTTGGAAGATCCTTTTAACCATTCATAGGAACTGTATGACTGTGTTAAAAGTTTTTTTGTGCATGGCTATAAGAAAACAAAATAACTTTCTCAGAGCTCTGATTATACCAAGTAATTAATCATAGAGCAGTTGTAACTGAAATTATATTGTAATTTGGAGTAATTTTTTCAATTTATATAGTAAATTTGGAAAAAGCACAACATTTTCTGCCCCGAACTCCCTTGTTTTGGAAGGTTCTTTATGGTAGTTTGTATACCAAAATAATATGACAACTTCCTCCCAAAGGGTGATTATCAATATTGCATCAATAGCAATAGAGAGCAATCAGAGAAACAAAAATGGCATGCAGACACAAACAGATGCAAGTCTTTGCAGATGAAAAGTAATGGAGGAAAATGGAATAGTTTTCACAAGGAAAATGCATTTTAGTAGTGTATACTTGCTTTATAGGAGACTGGGAGGATAAGAAACAGAAAGGCAGAAATATGAAATCCTGCTGTGTAGCTAAGTTTTCAGACTTCCAAAACCCAAAGTCTAAGTGCTTTTAATGCATTACAATACCAGAGAATGTGTAGAAATAAGAAAATCTAGAAAATTAGGGAAAAGGGAGGTTTCAGTGGGCTATTTCTCTCATACAAAGCAAGGTAATGGATTTGAGCATAAAACAAGTGATGTGAAATTTGTTTCAACTGATCATTGTTTGAATTTTGTACTGTGGTTTTCTAACTGGAGTAAAAACCGTGTCTAACACTGCCATGTGTAACCGCATCCTGGTTCTGGCCTGGACAGGGTTAATATTTGCAGTAAACACGAGGGGGTTATTCTATAGCACCTTACCTCATTTTCTGGAAATGGTGGAGGGGGTGCCTTCCAAGTCAGCATGGCGTGTATGGAGGACCAGCTATTTTTGGGTTCTCATTGTAGACCGGTGAGCATTTGCATGAGAATCAATTGCTTCTCTCGAGCTCTTTTGTTCTTTTTCTTATCCTCCTGCTATTTCCAGTGTATTGTTCTTATCTCTACTTGTGATCTTTACATTTGGTGCCTCCAATTCTCCTGTGGAGCCTGCCTCGAGGAATGGAGAGGGGCAGGGGGGAATCAGCAGTGCTGCATGGTTTGGTGTGGTTTCAGTGGGAACACTAAATTGGAGAGTACCACGACTAAACTATGACAAAATATTAATGAAAATGCGTACAAGAGTGCTAGTTTTCAGAACTTAACTACTCTTATTATTAAGCCAACAGTGAGACTAAAAAATTAGAGAAAGAAAACTACTACATTGTTCAAGAGGAAAGTTTAGTAGCATGACAGAGCAGTTGACAAGATGGAATAAAATATTTGAAGGGATAAACAAGAGATATAGAATGAAAGAATAATTAATATCAGTGCTCATACTCTGAACAGAATGCCAGAGCTTATCATTGACAGTAATGGAAACGGAGGTTGAGTCGTTTAAGGAAGCTGACTCTGCAAAAATGAACAGACTAGGAGCCCTCATGAAACAGACAACTAGGAAAAGTAATGCAAAGCAAGAAGGAGATACAACCATGGAATCAAACATTAAATGCAGAGAAGAAATGTTAATGATTACATAGGGAAGTCAACAGTGTAAAAGATAAGAAAAGCAATACTGGCGAATGAAATGAATACTCTGAGATTAAGAGAATAGAATTTCCAGGAGAGTGGATAGTACATGAGAGATGAGAAGTCAGTAAAGGAAGGAGAAGGGCCTCTAAGAGCAACTTGGATTATTTTACTGCCAGAAAAGTTAAAAATTACTGAAATCTCCTCTAAAGCTCTGCCCCTACAAAAGCAGTTTAGCACAAATAAAGAATTTAGCAAATTATGGAGTACTTGAAATAGTACATAATAAACTCTCCTGACTCTTAGAGTGACATAATTGTTAGCCTCTCAGTTCTTTGGGAAAGGGCAATTAAATTTCTTTGAATGTAGACCTCTCTTGGAAGCAAGATATTACAGTGAAGATGTTTCCTTACTGTGAGAGTGGAGGTTTTATGATCAAATCAGTTTGATTGAGCTTCTGAGTTTTGTGTATTGGTCAGTCTAGTTCTCTCCCTCTGAGCTGTGAGGCAGTGTTACAACTCTTGGGCAGTCAGCTCCATTTCAATAGGAAGGTTGGGTCTGCCATAGACTTGGCTGCCAAGAAGCATTCCCAGCACCATGTTGTTTGGATGCATTTCCAGAGAGCCTACCTGGTGGTGGAGCTCTTGTTTCTAGTCTTTAGGGATAAAGCAGCGTGTAGGCAAGAAACTTGAGTTTAGCCAAGCCACAATCACTTTTACTCTGGAAAACACTAGACAGTTACAAAACAACATCCTGTACATACCCTCCTCCTCCGCTTAGTGTGATCTCATTTCTCCCAGGAGTCATGTTTTGGACAACTTTCCTGACTTTTCATCATACATGTGGTAGTGGTTTGCCCTTTTTACTCACACGATCAGCTTTTATCATGGTCTATGTCGTTCTTTTGCTCACATTCTTCAACTGGGAGTGGCGTAGTTTGCATACTCTCCACCCTCCACTGGCTTCTCTACACAGTTTGTCAAACAATGACTTACTGGTAGAAAACCCACTTTTCCAGTGAAAAAAGATTATCAGAAACCAATGGATCTTGACTGCTTTCTCAAGCAAGCGAGGCTATGAATAAACGATATTTCAGAATGACGTTTCCCAAAGGAGGAGTCATTCCTAGGATAATGTGGATGGACTCCAGTGCAGAAGTGCATTTTCAGTCTGTGTATTAAAGTAATAAGGACATGGTAATTTCAGTGCAAGTATGACACACTTCTGCTCAGCATAAAGTATTTCCCCCACAACCCACCTGTTTTAGTGGCACTAACATATTATCAACTTCCTGATTTATTTACAAATGGTGCTTGTAAATTTCTAACCCACTTTGCTATTCAGGTTCTTTCCAAGTCAATGGAGAAGCTTATGAGCTCTCATGTACTCCAGAGATCTGGCTTTTTCTTGCAAGGTCTATAATTCTTTCTTTTATTGACCTTTTTCATCTCAGTTTGACTTCTTTTCTTTCAAAATGTTCAATTTGTAGCTGACTTAAAGCCTCTTAGATTGTCTTGGTCCAGATCATCATGAAGATGGATTTGCATCACAGAGAAAAACTACTACTATTTTTGGCTTTAGCTGAGATCCTTGCTGACTCTTTGAGAAAAGAGGCCAAGGATTTAATTTATCATGGGACTGAATTCTTTTGTTACCTCCGCCATGATCTGGGCCCTCCTCAATGGGGAACTCCACCCAATGCTGAGTCTGGCAATGTCTCCAAACAAAACATTTGCATCAAAGGAAAAAAGAGGGGGAAAAGCACTTAAAATGTTATTTCAGTTTTCACTTGCAAATGTCACCATGGGAATAATTTACTGTGAGCATGCTGTTTTACTGTGGTATTTTAGGAGTCTGCTGTAGAATTGGCAAATAGATGATTAACCTCTCCTAAATTGAGATGAATGGACTAAGGCTGGAAATCTAGAATAGATTGGTGCAGAAAAGGGTGATGGAGATGACAGGTGAAATCTTTCCCCCATAGCATTATTTTACTTGTTAAATACTGCTATACTTTCACAGAAGAATGTTTGGTAAAATATGTGATTTCAGTGGGAATAAAAAAAAACCAAAACAACATTGTTTTGCTATCCTTTATCTTTTGGTTTTATGGGGTTTGTTGTCTGTTAGAAAGGACATGGAAATTGTTTGATTATACAGGAAAGACTGCCTTTTTTTTCCTGCTCAGTTAGGAAAACACTCTGGTGATGTTGGTCATGTGTGGTAGAAAAAGAAAATATGTAAGTACTTATTTCATATTTGGACATCTATTCAAATTCTGTTGTTCTAATACATGAACACTTCTTCTTTCTCCTGTCTTTTCAATCAGGCCATGAAGGCCTCTTTTAGCTGCATGCCAGATTACGGATATTTGAGCTTAAAGGCATTGTAGTGGAAAGAAGAGCCAAAACTGGGGAAAGAGCATTATAAATCATTTCTGTCTCCAAATCGGTTTTGTCTCAGACATATTTTTGTCTCTATTAAATTGACTCTAGTGCCATTCATGACTAGCCCTGAATTTGGTAATTTTCCATGGTGAAAACTAAGATGGATAACTTTTTAACAGCTGTAAGAAAACTAAAGTGATTCTGTTGCATACATCTGGATGAACTGAAATCCAGCTTTCCAGTCAATCCATTCTCCTACTATATTGAGAAATAATCATGCTGTCTTATTTAGGATTATTTTAAATACTCTAGGCTTATTTGGCTTATTTGCAAGAGATATTACTCCCTGATTTAGAACTCTTGCAGGCCTATTGACTTATATGGAGAGCAAGACTCATTGCTGCTCTCAAAGGTATGTAAATAGCAGCTATCAGTACAAACAAGACTGCAAAGAACCTTCCTTTGGAGGCCATGCATGAGGGCTGGCTGTTTACTTCTTGCTAGAAGGAAAGTGGCTAATGTGTTCCCTGCAGGTATGGGTAAAAGTCAGTCTGTCACAACAAGGCATCTCTCTGTCAGAGTGTTTGAAGGGATATTTGATCCAGGAGCGCATTTTACCATTTTCATAGGTTATGAACCCTGCTGAAGGCAGCAGAGAAGCTGAACTCTTTTTGCCATGCATAACTTCTTTATTGTGTGGGGAGTGTAGATAGTAGAAGATCACAGGCTACTTGTGAGGTACACCATAAAAGATGCTGTTCTGTGATATACTGTGTTTAACCAAATTTCTTACTAGACAGTGTAACCAAATTACTTCATTAGAAAATATAGCCAGCTGGCTCGCCATTTGTTTTTATAGAATCTCTTGTAAGATTATTGGTTCAGTCTGAGATAATTTGTGCATATATCTTACCCAAGAAGGCATCTGTGAAACTTACCTGGTAAAGTCAGAAAGCATGAAGATTCTTGAGAAGGCAGTGAAAACTAGATTTTATTCACAGCTCCTTTGAGCACTGTTATGAAGGAAAGTGGAGAATTAAGTGTTTTCTTCTGTTTTTTTTTTTTTTTAAACAACCTCCTCACTTCCAAAAAAAACCCCCATGTGTAAGAAATTGATGTGATATTCAGAGAAGAAACAAGGAAAAGAAAATGAATTATTTAAATAGCAAATTATTTTAATTGCCTGTTTGATATACACAGTTGTCATCATAAAGATAGTGATAGTTACTAGTGTTGACAATCGTTTGTTCATTTGTGATGTACAGTCCATAGTATTGGTAGAAATCATGTCTTGGTCCAAGCTATATTGTAGAGTATTGTAAAGGTGGATGCAGGCACATGCTGCTGGCTAGAGGGAAAAAGGTGGAGTGTGAAACAGTATTGCAAAAGCTGATAGAGCAGCTCCTGCACAGGTAAGTATCATGGTTAGGAGGAAAAACAGTTGTTGATGCAAAGTAATTCTCAGGCCTTTGTGTGAGCAAGACTTCAAAGTTACAGTGCTTTGCCTCATCCTATTTTTCAGCCCCAGGGCTTATCTACCAGTATTAGTGCATACAGTGTTTGCTGCTCCTCCTACCCCATCCATAGAAGCTTCAGCTGGGTTAGTGCTGAAGTATAAAGGTCGAGGAAAATCCCATGTACACTTTGTACCTGAAGGGCAGTCATCCCACAACCTGGTATAAGCTAGCAGACATCTGTGATAATATGTGTCTGACAGATTTGCTAGAACAATCCCTTCTCTACGTCTCTCTTATTTACAGCCCTGAAAATACTCTGCAATATTACAGGATCAAAATTTGTGAAGAAAATGGAAACTACAGACTTGAATTCTTCAAGTTTTGAATCTCTCTCAACGGAAATGGTCTCTGAATTTTATGCTTGTTTTCTGCCATTTTCAAGTCCCTTTCTTTGCTGTCAGCTTATCTGTGTATGGATGTGAGCCAATGAGTTGTCCATTCTCTGTAGGTCTGTGGTTGAAGCACTCCTCCCAGGTGTTGGGAGGTCTTCCTTTCTGTATGTGTTTCATTTTTCATCATTCTTTCATCATTCTGCAGAGTACTTATTTAAGAGTTTTTCTTTTAGAATTTGGAAATTTAAAGAGCCTTAATATCTATGCTCTCCACACCTCTAAATTTCCATAATTTCTTCTGCTTTATTGATTTAATTGCTTTCCTTTTTCTGTCATAAAATTATTATGTTATACATTATATGTAAAAACTGCTAACAAAATTCTCCACAGACCTTGCACTTCCATATTCCTAAGCAATTACTTCTCAAACAATTTTATAGTGCTTTAGATGACAGTAAACTTAAGTAAAAAACAATATGTAAGGATTAAAACTTGAAAAGATGCACATATCAGTGTGGAACAGGGGGTAGTACAAAACTGCAAACTAAATAAATTAGTTTGGAAATTAAAGAAGAAAAATTGAAATTATTCAAATAAAAGTAGAAATTAATTTGGAAGGGAAGGAAGGAAATCTAAAAGCTTTTAAAAAGTAGAGTGGAACCTGAATACAGAGCTTTGTAAGTAGATGAGTATTTATGAAGAAAAAGACTGGCAAAACCTTACAAAATTCAGCCTCATGTGTTGCAATGCAAAATTTTGCTGTGAATCTGAGTAAGAATTAAGAGGAGTCACACAGTAGTGCCACCTGGCATACTCCATTTGGGGACCAAGTTAGGGAATAGGCCTTGTGCTTTCAGTTCCGTGGTTTTGTGATGAATTTGTTATGAATTTACTCCATGGAGAGGGATGATATTTCATCTTTGGTGGTGTCAAGCCAGGCCTTTTAATAATTATTTGACATCTATGTTGCAAAGCAGTTTTAGATCATTAAGATAAGCCAGACACTTTACCAAGAAATGCACATGGGGCATTTAAATTTTTCTGCAAAATTGTCTCCTCACAGACAGACCACAGCTGCAATATAAACATCTCTCAGTGATTCTTGAAAATACAACACAAAGAGTTAAATACTGCAGGGAAACTGAAAGGAATGAGTTCACCTGTTTCAAAGTGTAGTTAGAAAGCAGCAATAACACCAACAGTGATGATTGTGACATTTAAAAAAACCTGGGTATTAATGTATATTATGAGCTTGGTTTTAGTATCTCTACTGATAATGCCAACAGAACACAGTCTCAGGAAATTAAAACTTGCCCTTAAATGAGAGTCCAAAACAAACATCAATAAAGATAAGGCCATTTTGGGCACCTCTCTCAGGTCCTTATGATCTGGGATCAGATCAGAACATGCAATCAGATTTTTTTGCATCACCTATTTTTTAATTAATTAAAATTAATATAGACTGTAAAAGATAGCTTTCATTGTGACCCGACCGCCCAGGTTTATGTTATGAAAACTGAATAAATAAAATGCAAGGTGAAGACATAAATGTAATCCTTAAGTGGTAATTGTCTTTCATTTTCCATTCTATTTATTAACAGTTCCCGCCTAAAAGGAAGAAAACAAGCTGTGATTTAGAGTCATTACCTCAATGCTTATAAAAGTCGTGATGTACTGCATGTGCATCCAGTAAATATTGGTCAGCTAAATGTTCACCATCTGTTCTATTATCCTCACAGTAAATAATCACTGTTGCAGCATTTAAATCAAAAACATGCTTAGAAAACTCTGCTTATTTTCAGACAGTTCAGCTCATCAAAGTTCACTTCAGCTCATCACACTGTTTCACAATTTACCTACATGTTTTTCCATCTGGGGATATTATGAACAAGTAACAAACAGGTGTACACACGCTTGGAGCATCGAAGAACATTTTTAAACCTCAGGAGTATAGGTATTTATGTTAGTTAGACTTTCCATAGTATTTTATACAACCAGTAATAATGAATTGTTTGGTGATTGTGACAGTGCCAGACAGAAAAGCAACCTTTCTATAGACTGCACAGGGATTCAGTTCAGGCTCAGTTACCTCATCCTGAGACTCATGCAGTTTATACTGGGTGCTTTTCATAGTTTAAGATAAGTATTAGTGTAGTCACTGCCATCCTAGTATGATTTCATTATCTTATTTGCACAGTCCTGCCAACAACTGGGTATCTAACTTTACACCAGAGAAGACAGAATTTATTTTTAAACTCACTTCCAATTTTCCAGTAATTTTGATTTTTGGCCAGGTTGAAATGTTAGGAATATGTAATTGGGAATGAATGGTTAACATTATAAAATGATTGTGCTTTCAGTCTGTAGTGTTTTTAGTGAATTAGCCTCAGTGTTTACAAGAGAATTGCAAAGTTAAACCTACAAAGCTTTAAAGTGAATTGCACCATTTGTGTAATTCTCTGAGGAGGAAAATGTTTTTGCAAAGTTCTTGGCACAACTTTCTTTGAAATTGTTTGAGCCTTTTATTTACCAAACAGTGTATATTGTTAAAAGTAAAACTTCCCCTGTGCTCTAAATTTTGGCCCAGTTAATCTTTCATCAGTGCTGAAAACAGAGCTTTAATTAACAACTTTATCAGTTAACCCAGTCACTCATCCCAGTGCTTATCTGATACTGTGTCCATACAGGCGTTTGGGGACATCAGAAAAAGGCCGACTTGTCAGTGGGACAGCTGAGAGGACCTTGGTGGCAGGGGGAAAAAAAGAGACCACAGAAATGGATGAAATTAAATGGAATTTGATACAAATCCAAAAGGAATTATCTGACCACAGCAGTCTAGGACAGGCATGGATTTCTCTTGTGTTTCTCCCTGATCTTCTCTGGTATGTCACCCGCAGGAATAGAGAGGAAGACAGTGGTCCCTTGCTGTGTGAATGTAGCATCTGGTGCGATTGAAGTTCTTTGCTGGGGAGGTGCTGACTGAGCTGAGAATAAAACCGTGCTGATGCTGTCGTCGCAGGAGCAGCCGGCTCAAGCCAGCATGGGGCTCTCGGCCAAGGCACTCATTAAGCTCTTTTGCTGTCTTCAGCAACAAAGATTTAGGGAGAAATCTGCTCTCCCCAGTTGCCTCTAATTTTTCTGCCTTCTGTTGAAGGGGAAGAGGATGTGTGTATATACGAGCGCAGTTGAAGGGGTGATGTTAATGTTCGAGTGGACCAAAAATCATATGTGCATGCCTGTGAAGGGAACTGAGAAGAGTAATGGGTGAAAACTTTCTGGTGGATGGCCAGAACAGAGGAAACCCATGCTGATTTGTCTTAGGGATGAAAAGGGAAGACATCCTTGTTTCCTTGTAAGCCTGTCATCACAGACCTTATGTGGCAGAAGGAATCTTTTGCTCTACTTCATGATGCACTCATTCATGAGCAGTATTTGTCATGTGAGAACTTCAGTCTGTGCTTGGTGGACTCTGTGACCAGCCCCAGGGAGGGTTTGACCTGTGGTTTTAGAGGCCATGCCTAGTCCTTTGAAACCCCAAGACAATAGGTAGAAATTTAAAAAATAAGATTAATGTAAAGGGTTGTTTTGCTTCAGATACTTCTACTCAATAGTAAACCTGGAAAATAAAAAATAAAATAATAAAATAAACATGAAAATGTAAACCAAATTATAAAAATAAAGGCTATTTTGAGAAAAAAACACAAATAAAGCACTTTTAGGGGTGAGCTGCACTTTCATTTTCTTCTTCACTTTACTTCATTTGCATTTGTGAAGTGGTCTGTAATGCTTACACTTGGTTTAGACTCACATGGCATCATTTGTGGTTCAGAATTCTTACTCACCTCATTTTTCTCCCCTAAACAAAGATGTACCATTCATATAGTTGTAAAAATGTCTTGTCAGCAAAAAATCTGTAGTTCTTGCCAATGCGAGAAAGTCTGATATTAAAAGCATGTATGGCTTCGCTATCTTAAGATGAACCCATTAGCATGTCGCTGAAGAGTAAGCTCAAAAGAGAGAAATCGTGTTAAGAGGACAGAGTGTCTACCTGGTGCCAAGAAGATATTTTATGCTTGCTCAAGTGGTTTTGATGAGTTGATAGCTGAAATGTTTATGCTTTTATTCATATAGATAGCATACTAAAGAGCTCTATTTTAAACAGCAGATAATCCAAGTGGTGCATTTAGTTTGTGATGTAACTGTGTCTGGTGTTCTAAGGCTTGGAGGTTTGCTCCTGCTCTTATTTACTTCTAGCTGGGCCCTGCAAAGTGAGGCCCTGACTTCTTACCAACATAAAAACAAAAAACAGGAAGACATGCACAGGCTGTACATTTTCTGTTCCTGTTGATGCACAATACAACTGCAAAGCATTGTAATGATTTCCACTCCATTGCTAAAATATGAATAGTCACAGAGATTTCTGCTTATAAATGGAAAATCTGTGTCTTATGCATGTTCGAATGTGTAACTTGGTGATTTACAGGATTTAGTGAAGCCCAGCTCCAAACCATTAAATTTGATGGGAGAATTTGTGTCATTAACAGCTCTAATCTAGGTGATCTGAATTTTTTTTAAGTATTGTCACCTCTTTCAAACTGCTGCATTCACTACCTTTGATTGTTTGTTTTCCCCAACAAAAATTTCTTAATTTTCTGATTCTTTCTCTTTAAAAAAAGAAATAGCTTTGTCACTACACTGTCCTTTAAAAAAAGAAAACTTCCTGTATTTCCCTGCCTGGATGCCAGTTATATTCCTTGCATCAATTCTTGGCTGTCTGTTGGGGACTATGGTTTATGTATTCATTTGAATATTGTTACTTAGTTTTTTTTTTTTTTTCCTTCTTCCACAATCCTAGAATGTGTAAGGGAATTTTTATTATAAAAACAGCCTACATACCTGCAGCCTCATCTTTCTATGGAGGGGTGTTTATTTTGATATTATTTCTGACACATTCAAAAGGGGCAGTAAACCGGAGGAGTCAAAATGAAATAATCAGAAAAGGAACAATAAAATATTTATTTAACATCCATTTATCCTATCCTTAGCTACTTTCTTCCTGTCTTGCAAATCCTCTCACAGGTTAGCAGCCCATTCCAGCAATTTTGATATACATGTAACTGTTCAGACTATTTCAAAAATAGCAGAGGCTGGTACAGCGACTTGTATTAGCTGCGACTGGGGAACCTTTCATTGATGGTCTTCCCATGCAAAAGAATTCTAAATGTCTTGATAGAAAAGCTAGTGGAAAAATTTAAAGCATGTAAACTTTTCAATCTTTGTCTTGGAAGGAGTGACATTTTACCAAGCCACTTGGTAGTTCCTGTGATAGGTTATCTAGCTAATGTTATGACAGCTCCTCAGTTTGTATCATTTATGTCTATTAGTATTTGTCAAGGGTAGCCCAGCAGCAGTGACTGCCATGTGCCATCTGTTTGGGATTACTCATGGAATCCTGGGATTTTGGCTTCTTGGTGCCCTGGATCTGGGTCTTTCTCTGGGTGTTTTTTTAGTCTGATCTCTCCTGTGACACAGAGATACACCTATTTTTCATTCTGTCCCATTCAAAGACCTACTGCCAAAATTCTGGCCAGTGGGTATTCATTTACAGTGATTGCACACTCTGAGTAAGGAAAGTGAAAGAAGTTATTCAGTCCATTCCTGGTTTATGTCATTCATTAAAGATATTTGTCTGAATTGTTCTTAAATGCTCCTATGATGCTAGTACCACAACTTCAGGGAACTGACTGACAGTGCTTAGTACTAGGTTTATCCTAATGTCTTCTCAAATAACCCTTGCAGCATTCTTCTCCTAGTGATCTTCCTAGCAGCAGCCTAGATGCCAGATTATTCTTACTCTGTTTTCCACAAATATTCTCTTATCTAAGTTAAACAGTCCCAGGATCTTTCAACCACTTCTTCCAAGTCACATTTTTTTCAGATGTCAGTTTACCACTACAGAATTCCTCTGGATTTTTCCTTCATCTGTGTCTCTACACGTGATTGAGAGCATATTGCTCCTGAGGCCTTATTGCAATGCAAAGACTACTTTGAGTCTTCCGCAAGTGGAATTGCTCTTTAAATGCCTCAAATTTGCATTGTTCTTTCCTTCACATTAAATTTTTGATTGCTATGGAGCTTGTAGTCTGCTGTTTGTTGTGCAATGTCCTATATTCCTAAACTGGTTAATCACTCCCTAAAACCATTGTCTGCTGCATTGTTTTTTTAAAACCATTTCTCTGAACTGGCAAGATCATATTGAATTCTCTCACATCTCTCAAGGTTGACCTTAATCATAAATTTGAAATTCAGTTTCTTTCATCATGCATGCTGACCATTTAATACCAGCCACAGGACAGATGCCTTCATGAGGCTCAATAGCTTTTCTTAGTAATTGTTAGCTTTTTTGATCCCACATTTTCACTTTTTTTTTTCAGATTAGGACTTACCACATTGGGATCTTAGACTAGATAAAATCTGTTATGATTTATTAGATGAGGCACGACATTTTGACAACCAGTTTGTGTTGGTCCATTGCACTACAAAGCTGAAAATGAAGGTAGCAGATAACTTTGCATTCTACCACAACTCTGGAAGTGGTGTCAACAAACATCATTACTGAACCTAAGACAGACAGCACCTTTGCTTTTGCCCCAGCCTAAACAATTTCTTACCCATCACAGAAGAAAATTTGACAGGAACTTGGTGATTCTGTCTTGGTTGTTTCTTATCTTCTCATCTCTTCAAGGTTCACTTGCAAACTTTCACCATCATATTTGCCAGTAGGGTTTTTTGGGCTTTTTGTTTGTTTGTTTCTGTTTCTGTTTTTGGTTTTTTGTTTTGTTTTTGTTTTTGTGTTTTTTGTTTTTGTTTTGTTTTGGGGTTTTTTTTTGAAAGTGAAGTTAAGCTGACCAGTCAAACATTCCACAGTTCCTTTTTTTTCTGTGTAATTTTAAAATAGACAAAATATTTCCCATTTCTGGAGCTTTATTTATTCCTGCAGGCTTGCAAACGTTATTGGAAACTGTGATGAATACTGTGGATAGGCCTTTCAAAGTTTTCTAGAAGTAGATTTAAAATCTAGATTATTTGAAATTATCTAATTAATCCAATAAATCTCTAATATTATTTTTATTACTGTAAGAGTGATTTGGCCTTTCAGAATAATCTGAAACAAAGCAAACATTACATGCTCAGAGAAGATACTGAGTATCTTTTGTATTTCTCATTAGCTAGCAAACCAATATTTTTCTTAGTTAATCTCTGACTCCTAATGGATTCCTATAACAATGTGACAATTTCTTTTCAGTTCAGTCATTTTGCATCTGTCCTATACTGTCTTGCCCTTAAATAGTTAATGGTTTTTTTTACAGTTCCCCCAAATACTCCCAGTTCTCACTTTCTAAGAGAGGTCCCATTCATGTGCAATTTCTCTTTTTTAGTCAATAAACATCTTCTCCTTTACTAGCAATCTTTTGACAATTATTTGGAATGCTAGATTTTGCTATTTTCAGTGAAACAGAAGCATGACCTGATACTGGTTGAACACTAGCTAACAGCCAGGGTTCCCAGACTAAAAGCAAATCTCATTATAAAGAAAATATTAAAAATAACTCACAGTCTCCAAAACCAGTTAAAACTCACTACAATATTGCCACAGCCATTGAGCTGAATGTAGTCTCTACACTTTATACTTTGTCCCGTAAAACACCCTCCTACACTTTTTTAGTGCACAGGAATGGTGATGGTGGGTGTTGGCTTTGTTATCTCTTGTGAGGTACTTATTATACAGTCAGTCTTTGTATAATAAACTTTGTCATAGTTTTCAGAAATTCTCTACACTTTTTTTTTTTTTTTCTACTAAAAAAAGTAGAAAAGACTAGTTCCTGTACAAGTAAGGTGTATAAAAATGAGGTTACATTATGAGTGAAACTGGAACAGAGAATTTTTTGCCTGATCCTATGTAGCATTTTGAGTGCTGGCTAATCAAAGACTTAACTTCTTTTGACTCTGGAAAGGCCAAATCATTGAGATAAATACTTTTCATCTTTACTCCAGCAGGGCCAAGATTTTACCTAAAAGAGTGTTCTCACTATCTTTTCCCTCTGTATTTCCTAGCAGAGAATGAACACAGCTGTTGTGATTAGAGCAACAGAAATTGCTCCATTTTCACTTCAGTCAGAGAACTCTTTTTCCATTGTTATGTTGGTGATTAATTCACGTTTTTCGCCACCGAAGGCATCTGTTTATGAAATCCACAAGGGTAAAATGGCCATTCTTACTTTACTATCAAGTATGTCACAACCCTTCCATTTTGTATAGCACAGATGTCAAGTGAAGAAGCTTAAATATGTAGGAGCGATATACTCCTACATGAAGAATGAGGAGACATATACAAAAAAAGCACAGAAAGACGATGAAGTAGGATAGAAAGTTTTTGACTCCAGATTGTTGCAGAGAATTGCCTATTTTGTCAGATAAACACTCAAGGATAGCTCCCGAAAAGAGGAAATTTCTGTCTTAGAAATGGCAATACAGTGAATAACCAAGTGGTCTCCAAGGAGTCCCACAGGGCAACCAAATCCAAGTGTGGCAGACTGGTGCTCTTATACCTGTAGGTGAATGTGGAACATTGTGGTTTTGTCTTTCTCTGATGTAAAGCTTGCTTGTGTGTACCTCCCAGATGCAGACCATTATAAGTGGAATTATTCAGGGTTTCATCAGATTTTGTTAATTCCTCTGGGCTTTCCTGTCTAACCACATGTTGGTTATTATGCTTTTTTTCCAAAATCATCAACATGCAATATTTTTATGGAATAAGAAAAGAGAGCATAGTCTCATAGCAGTGTCCACCCCTCCACTCCCCCTCACCCCCGGCCCTTTTCCTTACAAATAGAAGATATTTGGCAATTTATATTTTGACAAATTATTTCTGAGTACATTTCATTTGCATGTATTCTCCCTTAGGGTCAAGTCCTGGAGGTTTGGTATCAGATTTATGTGTCTGTGTTTCCACAGGATGGAGAGAGGAAAAATGACATGGCAGATCTTATGTTAAAAAAAAAAATAGATATGGGAGTTACCTCAACACCATGGCATGGATATTTGCACATCACTTATTTTAATGCTGAAAACTGCATCAGATATATTTGTGATAGGGTATGAAATCCTCCACAAAACAAATTCGACTTGAGAACCTGAAGTCATCACCAAAGGCTTGGTTCATGGTGAAGTGCACAGAGAACCCCAGCTGATCATTACTGTGAAACAAATACTTAGACAGTTCAGTCAATTTTATATATAGTCCTGATTTTCCTGCCTCCTGGAACAGCTAAAGCAAGCAGAGGCACCCATTTGTAAAATACATACTGTCCATGTAGCTGCTGAATATTGCTGTTATTTTCTTTTGCCAATTAGCACCAAATGTAGACTGTTTGTACTCTACTTACCTCTCTCTGGGGAATGATAATCAGGGGAGAATTCCAGTCTCAATTTCCAAAATACTCCTGACTTGCTCAGAACCTTTGTCCTGTTGAGGATTCCAGTGTTTTTATGGTTTTCTGTCTTTTCATACAAAAGCAGATTTTTTTTTCTCGACTAAAGTGCATACAATAGGTAAAATGTGTTACTGTAACAACTGTGTCTTCAGCAATTACTTGATTATTGCTTTTACGGTCAGGTAGATAAGTAAAAAACCATATACTTCTGCTGTGTCTGGATGATATTATAAATAGATAAAAATGACTACTTCATTTCTTACACAAGTTTTATCAGATTCTAGGAGTGAAATTACAGTTTTCTTTCCTTATCTTCTGGATTCAGTGTAAAATAAGGGTTTCCAAAGGATATTTAGGATGTCCAAGAGATACCAGACTACTGTGCTTTGGTAGCTTCTTTCTGTTTGATAAATGTGTGAATCCATAATCTACTGTGTAATTTAGAGTTCTCCCTTCCCGTCTTGGCACATTATTTTTCTTCTTTTGCTAAAGGAGCTGAGACAATTTATGGACCATGTATGTGTAACATTTAAAGCAGCTTTTGAACTGATTGTAATTAAGAATCAGGTAATGATGTGCTTTTTTCTATGCAGCTTATCTGAGTTTGTATGCATTATAATTATGCTAATCATAGGATTTTAGTGAGAAAATAGTTTAGTAGTGTACACAGAAAATGCATACTAGAAATACTTGAGTTCCTTTCCAAGCACAGAATAGATTAGACCAACGTGTGTTTTGAGTGGGTATGATCTGTGCTGTCAAGCACATCATGTGCTTGGTCACTCATTCAGCTGATCACAATTCAGTAGAATAACTCAAATCTCAGATATGCAAAAATACTTGATGAACTAAGCAAGTATCCCAGTTCAGTGAATATCAATTAAGTCCAGTGAAAATGATCTATTCACAGGTGTCTGATAAATAGAAAAGGAGCTTAAAACCCATGGAATTACTCATTCATGACAAATTATTCACTCAGTAAGAAATGTACTCCACTTCCAGCCAGAAAGAGCACTGTCTTTGGTAAAGACAAGGTATTGAATTACATGTGTTCTTTTATTGCATCTATCTCCTGTTTTCCAAGGCGCTTCCTAAAACTTGTAGATCTTTAGGACATCCGTCCTCCTCAAAGTGTGTTTTTTTTCAAATTCCTTTTCTCCTTTTATTTGGAGTGTCAAATATGAAATTAATATTTCAATGATTATTCTGCTTGAATGAAAATAAAATTCTTTCTGCATATATTAAAACCTACAAAAATTCCCACATTTAAATTATAGGAAAGCCAGTGCCAGTTCAGGACCTCATTCAAGGTGCACTGAAGTAAAATAAAAAGACAAAGGAAGTTTAGAGCAGATGTAATTCCCAAAATGGCCTCTCTGTCTTTATGACAATCCAGAAGATTACTTATAGCAGCTCTTTGTTTATACTGATGGGCTAAAGCAGCCCAAAGTTTAGAACTGGAGACTACATTCAACGCTTGCTACTGTGTTTGCCAGGGGTAAGTCTAGGAAGCAGAATTTGTTTGAATTTTGAACATCTATGGAGAAGTCTTTTCAGGTGAATGCAAAGACGAAAACTCTTAAAATTGAATGCTAGAATTAACTCATACACAAATGACATGCACATATTTGTATGATCAATTTAAACCTGCTGAGGTCTCCATCGAAACGTCTTTTTTCCCCCCTGATTTCAGTACATTTTGGAAAGCCTACCGTTTTATCCACCTATTATATTTCAAGTATGACACTGAGTTTCAAGAAAGCTAGCTGTTCTCTCCTGCTTATCCAGCTGCGTCTAATGATGGTCATGGCATGTTCTCAAACACACAGGGGGAGAGTCTTCTCTGCAGCAGCGCATTAGTGCACCTCCAGGAATCAAAGGGATCCTCTTCGGTGTGCACTGGTGAGGCTTTCCTATGTCTTTGTGGCTTAGCCTTGCACCTGCAAATGCCCTTTGGCTGTGAACATAACAAACCAAACATGCTCCTGAATCCTCCCCGAAGTAAAGCATGCTGTGCTAACACGTGCCCAGGCCACGAGTGCAGCTTCTGTGGTTCTGGCAGGCTCTGGGGCAACAGGTCGAAGATCAGGATTTGAAAATAAGTTTCTCAGCAGCATTACTTGTAAATTCTTACGTGTGATGAGCTCCCTACTTGTGTGGCAGGCAGCAATATGGTTTGAAAAGGCACGCAAGCCTGTGCTTGCACATTTGACCTTCCTGCGCTGAAATTGCGGTCCCAGCATGTAAATGTGCCCATAGGGTAATTAGTTTTCCTGTCTTGTTTGCTTAGAGGCAGGAGGCACACAAGTGTGGGGAGATCCCTGGCTCACACCCCAGGGCTGTAAAACAGCCTATGTAGCGATTTCATGAGCAAGTCATATGGCACCTCATTCACAAATGTGAAAAAAGCATAGAAGTTCAGGGAACGGAGAAAGCTTTTAGGAAGAGAAAGCAGCAAAGATAGATCACATAACAGCCTGAATATGGGACATAGCTTTAGATAAAGCTGAAACTGCAGCCAGCTGCTGCTAGGAGTCTGCCAGGGAGTAGGTGCCATGACTAGCAGATGTGCTTCCTCTGTTTGGTGTCTCTGTATTGCTGACTATTGAGACCAGAAGTGCTTGAGAGGACAAAGAGAAATGGGTCAGTGAGGTCAAAGAATTCATATTTCATTGCTCAGAAGAGTGCTTATTGGTGCTTATTTTCATTAAAAAAAAAAAAAAAAGAAAAAAAAAAAAGAAAAAGAAAAAGCGGTTTAAGTAATGTTTTCAGTTCTGACTGCACCAGACTTCCACATTAGCAAGTGCAGCAATGAGCACCTCCAGTCCAGCAGAGCACTCAGGCACAGCTTAACCTCAGTTCTCAACACAGCTGTGTTTAATACCACCTAAATCCAGTTCAGTGAGCACTCTGTTGCAATGTGTCTTTGTGTGGTGTACACAGTGTATCCAAAATTAAGGTTTTCCTGGACTTTAGAGATATAAATTTAGATGTTTAGAATTTAGGTATTTAGACTTTAGAATAGCTACAGCCACTGGCCCTGTTTACAGTAAGTGACCTAAATGCCCTTTACTGATTTACAATTAGTTGTCCCTGCAACTTTGCTACTCTAAAAACTAAAAAATAAATATATCTTAAGGTAAACAAACTTCTGAAGTCCAGTTAGAATATACAGATTCAGCTTTTTGCAGAAACAATTTTCTTTTTCTTTATTTTTTTCATAAATTGAAATGTGATAAACTAGTAGGAAAATGCCTTATCTTGGCATTTCACACTTTCACAAATGTATTTCAAAATTATTGGCAGTTTGCTTGCAGATGAAGATACTTCATGTCCTAAGCTACTGGGTAAGTGTTAAAGTGATTTATCAGTCCAGTAACAAATTTTTAATCACTCTTCCTTTCTTATAAGAACCATACATTTCCTATTTTGGGAAAAAAATACTTGAAATTACAGTATTAGTGTTACTTATACCAATAGTTTTATATTATTTTAAATTTTATCCAACAATAAATGCCTATGGAATCTTATTGAATTTTGTTTTTTTTATTGATAAGTAGTTGAAGTGTAGAACTCAGACATGGATAAAATATTTTTCATCCAAGAATCATAAATACTATTAAATGAAATTACAGTAATTTCACGACTGTAAGGTGCACCCTTTTGACTAAAATTTTGGCCTGAACCCGGAAGTACGCCTTATAGTCCGGTGCGCCTCATCTATGGACAAAGTCCAGAAATTTGCCAACCCAGAAGTGTGAGCTGTGAGCTGCTGGGGGAGCTGGCAGGGCCACGGCTGCCAGGTGGTGGTACAGGCGAGCCTGGGGCCCCGCGGTGTCGTGGCTGCCGGGTTGAGGTGGGGCCCATGGCGCTGCGGCTGCCGTGTTGAGGCGGGGCCTTGGCCAGCAAATGCGCAGGGCGAGCCGGTGGTGGATCCTCGCTGCAAAAAAAGTGCACCTTATAGTCCGGTGCGCCTTATAGTCGTGAAATTACTGTACACCTCTGAATCAAGTCTCTTTGAAGCAAATGGTAACATTCCTGTGTTACAGGTAGATAAGGTGACATATCTGTAAATACATGTGGTCTGCTTAAAGTCACAAAGCACACAGCTGGTAAAGATCCCAGAGTTTGCAACTTGGGGTTTCTCTATATTAATACACATCATATATTTCTATGCAATATCTGCAGTAATAAACATCAATTTCTTGTGGGTTTTCTTACGGGTTTATTGCTTTCCTTGAAGCAATGCTGATCTTTTTTCTGCTCTGTGTGTACCTGAAAAAATGTCAATCCTTGTATTGAAAGAAGACATAATAAAAATATTCTGTCTTTTTCTGTGCAGTTCAAGGTCATTGCTGTAATATTTTTAGTTTTTAACTCTTGAAAGGATACAATTTTCAATTGAATAATGAATATTTAGGCAAAGTGTCACAGCATGCATATGTTGTATTTGCAAGATGCTTTATGTAGAAAAATCCTCTTACATTTTTCCTTCAGTGTCAAGACATCATAACGCACTGGCAATGTAATACAAGTATATCTTTTGCTGGGCTCCCTTAATTCTTTTTATTTAACAGAGAGTGGTTTCTATCATTTGCAAGGTAAACTATAAAAACTCCCTGCTAATGCTATCTGATGCAGAACTGAAAAGTGAGCTGAAATATTTCAGCGGAGGGCTCTTGCTTTGTACATTTGTATCACAGGATCCCAAAGCACTAATGGGACCTTTACAAGGAGGGGAAAAAAAAGGTAGTAGCTGCCTGCTCAAAGACATACCTTATCTGAATAGTGTTATTGTGAGAGATAGACTTGTGAACAAAAGATGGAAATTACAGAAACAGGAATCGGATATCACAGGTCCGGAATAAGAATGGCGAATAGAATATGGAGCAAAAGACTCAAAGCCTGAGTGGCAGCTCAAAGAAAAGGTGGTATTTCATACTTTTCTAAACATTGCTTCTGTGCTTCCTTCAAAGCACAGTTCAAATCCCAGCTGGCTTTCCTAATTAAAGAGCAGTGAGTGTTCTATAGAAGGAAAGTGTGTGTGTGTCAGTAGAAAGCAGCTGGATTTTATTTACCCGTTTCTCATTATGCTCTTTTTATGTAAAACTATGTGACTATTTGGAAATGTAGCTTAAATGATGATTAGCTTAAAACAGGATAGTTAAAAGTTAAGCATTGCCAATTTATGAGGAGCCAAGAGGAAGAGTACAAAAGCAAATGTGTGTTGAAATAGGTGGAAACTGATGAACTAATATCACTTGTCTGACACTATATTCTGTAATAAATGCTTTGAAGCATGTTTTCCAGTGTCAGTTCTTCTCTGCAATTAGTCCCTTGACATAGTGTTCTGTTGGAGCAGGGACAGAAATGTTTGGGGGAGTTTAACACTGAGCTGTTATTAATTTGACAAACCTACTAGGTCAGTCATCTATGAAAGAGAAATATGTTTTTCACAGAATTTCTTTTTCCTTAAATATGTTAGCTGGTCTTTTAATTATTATTATTGTGGACTATTTTTTAATCTTTACAATATTTACAAATGATGACTGACAGGCTACGAAATTTGAGGAAACATGGAGACAAGAACTGCTTGAGCAAAACATATAGGATTTGTACCAGTGAATTTGTACGTAAACATAATGAAAAAACATAATGGGATGGAAGAAATTCCTCTTATGCTGCAATATTTTGCTGCACTACATCACTTTTTCCCTCTTATGACAGTCAGACTACCTTAAAAATTATATCTCAAAACATTTTCAGACTTACATGCAAGAGCCAAAAATGAGGCAGGTGGAAACAAACTTTTCAAGATGACAAGTTCTGGTAGGAGAAGTAGCAAGACAACGGATAATAAACTAGCTGTAGAAAGTGGTGGATAAAATAATATGTAGAAATAATGACATGTAGGTCCATGAAAGTGAGTTAAAACTATCATAAATACTGTAAATTAAAAGTGCAGTTGTCTCATCCAGCAAAGGTATAGTTACAATTTTTTTGGTTAAAAAACATCATGTCAAAGTAGGCAGTGAGATTCCTCACGTGCTGCTATCTGGTGAATTATGACTGGAGGAAATATGGGCAGAATTTGTTGATTGAGACAGTTGAAGGTTACAGGCAAAGCAGTGAGCAGATGCTGAGGGATAGTTTAGAACCGGAATCTCCTACAGTGAAAAGATTAAAAGTTAAGGGTGATAAAATTACTCATGGTTGGAATAAATGTTTGGCTTTCACAACCATTGTTCATTAGAAGAATTAATTAGAAGAATATATGGCAAGGACTCTGAAAAAGGGAGAGTAACAAAGGTAAAATGTCTAGGAAGTGTCTTGTTTCATCATTACATTATTCATCTTATTTCAGAGTGGCAATGAAACTACAAAGAAATAACTTTTATCCAAGTTATTGTTTGTTTCTTTTTTGTTCTTATCTGTTTGTAAAATTTATAGTGTTATAATTTTTCTTTTAATGCATTTAAATGATATTATATATGGAACATGTTATATTAAAAAAAGACATGCTGTATATTTATAATGTCTTTGATGATACAGGGCCAAATTGTGTCAGTATATAAACAGGTGCAACTCAGTTTAAGGTCTATATTATTCATGCTTATTTATGTCAAGACTGAAATTGGTCCAGAGCGTATATGTAAAAATCTAGGCCTCTTTCTTGTGGATTCAGTACTCATGCATCATTAACCTAATACATTTCTGTTTTTACAAGGGTTATACAAATTTCTGCTTCAATTTAGCAAGAGCTTGGAGGTAGCAAATAAACCATAAAGCCTAATAAAATCCAACTTTCAGGCAAACCTTCTTGTATATAAAATTGAAGAGTACAAAGTGCCAAGGGCTTGTATTAGTACCATCCATTTTGTTAACATTTTTCCAATTTATCTTGTGTTACGAACCCTCAGAGTACTATGTCTATTGTAAATATTTAAGCATTACTGTTGACATAAAGATAATGCTGACAAATTGAGTTAACATTTCTGCTGAGGATTACTGACCATGTGTAGTGCAGAACAACTTTAACACCCACACCAAGCGCTGTGCTTATGCCAAACTCTGTTTAGTCTACAATACGGCAGTGTCCCTCAAATGAATTTTTAGCTTTGATTTACACAAAACATGAAACAACCTTTCTTGGATCAATTAGTTGTTTGACTTTCCTAATACATTTCCATTTTAACTAGATTATGTCTGTATCACAGGACGAGTAATGGTGGCAAGATGTTAGTGCTCTCATGAGGGTGGGTGTCTGTGTGAACACGTGCATGGTGCCATTGCTCTTTCTCCAATTTACTGCTTTCTATGTTTTCAGTATCAGCCTACAGGTTACTTTTATCTGCTTGCATTTTCAGTCATACCTGGGTGTACACAGCTAAAAGCAAGAGAGGGCTGTTGATGTGTGTTTTGTCTTCCAAGAATAAAGCTTTTGTGGCATCTTCTCCCTTTTGATCAAGCATAGACAGTGCAGACATTTGAAACCGTTTATTCCAGAAGTAGTTTGGAATGCTGTAGTTTGGAATGCTGTAGTTTGGAACTTGGTGGCACTTGCAGGCAGGAGTCTTTCCAAATTCCAAGAAATTTGCAACCACATAATTGGCATCCTGGGCAGCTCCAATATATTTTGATTTGAATAAGACTGTAAGGCCTTTATATGTAACCTCAATTTACAAAAATAATTAAACTTAAGCCATTTTCAGCTTTACAATAATCAAGGCTGGTGCATGTTAAAATTTCTCTACTTGAGGAATTGTCTGTGAACATTATGAGATACATTAATTCTTCTGTTTTGGTAGAATTCAAGAATGAATTAATATCGAGCCCTGATTTCTTGATTTTGGACCATGTAAACACTAAGAGAACTATGTGGATCAGGATGCCGCACTGCAATTTGGTTGCACAGCATCCTTGTCTCTTCAGTATCAAATGTTTTACTATGAGGCAATTAAACCAAACCTTTTCACATCTTTTCCTTTCTCTAAATGACACGCAATATTTTCCACACTTACAGTGTGGAAAATTATTACGTCAATAACAGTACTCCTAGTAGCTCAAAGATGTTTTACAGAGGGGGTTTAAAATTCTTTTCCTAGCTTTCTAGTGGGGAGACCTAGGCAGACTGACTATCTGCCTAGTGGCCTAACAAGGACACAGGTCTCTTCCAGTTCCTAGTTATACTCCTAACCCAAAGAGCTGTAAATCCTAGGACAAGGAAACAAGGAAAACCCTGAGCCTGAAACTACTGTGCTTTCTTGAGCAGTAAAAACAAACTGATGTTCAGAAGAAAATTGTAAATGTCATATCTGAGATGCTAGTCCTAGATAAAATATACCTTTGTTTTTGTTAAAACAAAGATTAAATAACTAAACATGAATTCTTTACTTTCATCTGGATTCATACATGGGGCTTCTCTTCATGCAAACTTGCAGGCAGCCTTAGAGCCTGAATCAGAAAGTTGTTGGCCTCTGATCTAGTGAGATGAGTGCTTGGGAGCCTGTACTACTAACACTCAAAGGGGAAGGTGAAGCTCATGTATCAGTCCAGAAACAGGAAGCAGCTCAAATGAAGTATGTAAAGACCATACTGTGGCAGTTACTGCTAGCTCATGTGATTTGAACTAGTTCATGTATGTTGCACTAGCTGGTATCAGCAGTGGAGTTTTCACAACTTTGACCTTTCTTGGCTTGGCCAACTGATTTCCTGCTACCTTATGAAAATCACTCATTCCAAGAAATAGCTGAGATCCTTAGTGCAGGACTATGAGAACAAATTAAATTTGCTCTGAGTCCTGAAGCAGGAGGAATATCTCTGCAGTGTAGAAAGAAGCAGTCTTGATCAGGATAATGTTACTCTAACAGTAAAAATAAAGTGACAATAAGATACCATGTGTGTTGTCAGACATAATTATAACTTGCAGTTTCCAAGACCAGTGTGTGTCTCTTTATTTAGCCAATAAATGGAGGAACTCAGCTTAAGAATACAAAAACACCCTATCTGTCAGAAGTAAATACTTAGAACTTAAACATTTTACCTTCTACCTTAATCACTTCCCAGGGAGCTGGTATAGCACCTGAGCTCCTTACAACCTGAGTGTGTGTCAGTTCTCAGTTACAGCCCTGTAAAGCTGGCAAACAGAGAATTAAACAAAGACACACTAGAAGAAATCATACATCGTTAGGCATAAAAAGGATCAATGGTATGTTAACATCTAGCTACCGAGTTTTAATAGAAAATGTTAGAAACTAAGTGTACTCTAAAAGATGAATTTTATAGTTTCTTCACCTCAACCATTTCTTGTCTTTTCTCCCACAACATGTATTTCTGTCCATTCTCCTTTCACTTTTCTGACCTTCCTTGCAAGTCCATTACCTCCCTACCTTAAAAACAGGAATTTACCCTTCCCTTTTCTTCCTTGTCTGAGTGGAGATTCTAACCACTCACACATGCACCAGTTTGCAGACAAACAATGGTAAAGTGGCCAGAAATTCTGCGTAAATGGGTATGTAATTTCTTGGTAAGAAGCTTTTCTGCAGAGACCTTTGTCCATGTGGTGCTCAAGAAAGGCATTTATGTGAACACTCAGCAAGTTGTCTGGCATGCTCTAAAGTGGCATCAGACAGAATGTCTCTCTCGTTGGCTATCCACCTGCTTACCAGCAAAACACAGACCATAGAAATCAATGTTTGGCTAGCTTTTTATAGGGACAGGTGCAATACAGACACAATATCTTTGGTTTTTTACTTAATTATTTCTTCGTGTTTGGCTTGGCCATTAATAAGTGCATAATGAATGCATTCTCCTCCTATTTGAGTCTTTGCATACCTCTTTCTTTACAGTCTTCCCTTACAGGAGTTTTACTTTGCACAAATAATTTGTACTTCTTTTTTAAATCACTGCTTAAAACTGTAGGGATCTTATTCTATCTAGGATTCCTAAGGATCTTTTCATAGCTACTGAAAGAGTTCCAGGGATATTTGTATCATAAAGTCTTGAGATCATACAAAACTAAACACATTAATTCACACATACAATGCTGCTTATTCTGAAAAGAAACAGGCTGGAAAAACTTACATCTTTGACAACATCTTTCCTGTAGAGAGGCAAAAGCAAAGGTTATAGCTTCTGGGAAAAATACTGCGTTTGTGGAAGGATCATTAAGCACATTAACACAGTTTTTAATGATCTTTACTAGGAACAAGGATTATTGTGAGTCTAAATTGGTGCTTTAATTGGTGACTGAAAAGAGGGAGCAATGAGATTGGTATATCAATATTTGCTCGTAAATAAATCTAAATGCCTGGGAGGGACTGAGCTCACAGTGGAACTACTGCAGCAGAAGCTAGAGAGAAAATGAATTCGTTAGTTAGGAAAAAAAAACCCAACCAAACAAAAAACCACTTAAAATGGGAAAGATAACATGAAAGATTAGAGGAAGGGAGTAGAGCTGGTGTTGGTCCAGAGCTAACTTGCTGTATAAAGTAAATTAGACTCTCCCACTAATCTTTTGTCATGTCTTTTGCTGCCTAAATGACAAAATGCATATGCAATTTCCTGTATGCTGAATCTCAAAGAATTGTTTAAGAAGAGCAGGCTATCTACTGTTCTCTGTTGAGACTTACAAAAGATCTCACAAACAACAGAAAACTCCTTTTCAGCATTCATAGACTGTCTTACTGCTCAGTTTGTGGTTAACATCCGTAAACCTATGCACCAAAACACATTGGTGGAATAGGGCTGTGTACAGACTCATGTCAAAAAGGTGTTTTGATAATAATCTCCCTGTGCATAAGGTGTTATTGTTATACGTGAACTATCTTCTGGGCAATGCTCCACACCAAATGGTACTAATGGGAGGAGAAGTTTAGCAGATAAGGAGGGCTGCTGTGGAGATGAAACACAAGGAGGTTGCGGGCTTTTTTGAGCTGTTTAAAATATAGCTGAACTCTTGAAGGAGGATAAACTGCAAAAACCTTATGAATGAACATACAAAGGGATGGATGCGTCAATAGTACAGAGGAATTATGTACAGTCACTTAACAGTAAGGGAGGTAGCTAAGAACAGTAGAAGAGATTTTAGAGGAGGAAACGTCCTGGCCATGAGAGCTATTAGACACAGAAAAATCCCCTGGGGAGGAGCAGATACTCTGTCCCATGGAACATGAAATCCAGACCGGATAAAATGCTGCTGGGAATACAATAGGGGCTGTAAGGGGCTGTACTCCTGCATTGAGAGGCGGCTAGAACAGAGGAGCCCTTAGGTTATTATTTGCAGATCCTATGATTACTGGAAGGATTGATAGCTCTCCTCCGCCCTCCCAAAATGGCACCCTGCTGCTCTTTTTGGATAGAGGGATAAAACTGACTCTTCCTGCCCAGGAGGGAAGCTCAGATACATGTATGCAGTTGCTTCCCCTGGATTAATGCCCAACTATATTTTTGATGTTAGTGGAGGTTTTTTGTTTTGAAACCTGAAGGCAGGTTAGTCCTTCCCCTGTGCCATCTACCGCAGCTTAACTGGATACATGTTGGCTGGTATATTTCAAGGATTTACAGCCTGACATTGCTATTCAGACTCTTGAAGCTTTTGATAAGATCTGTCATATCTTCAGAGAAATGCAGGCTTTCCTCAAATAATTTTACAAATTCTAATTGATCTAACTGTGGCATTCTGAGAACTGAGTGCTTATAAATCAGGGCAGAACTTGTCAAACTGCTTTGAGACTCTGCAGAAGATATTACAATAAATGGAGCATTTCATTTTATTTGAAATATAGACAATTAACATTCTTCAATTTTTTACAAAATATATGTGCCATGTCAAAATTCATTGGCCTGGAGGAGAAATTCTATAAAGCCATTCAGTATATCCTTTATTCTTTATAGAGATGCAGATCTATGAGATGGAATAGGGGCTCTCTCATAGCTGATTGATAAATGCACAACCCAGTAAGTGTGTAAGTTTCTTTAATTGACAGAATTCTAGGTAGTATAACTTTACTGATATATAGGGCAAGAATAAAGCAACACTTGCATCCTGGTGAATCTGCTCTTTCGGGGGCAGAAAATTTCTCTTCTACTCATACATATTCTCAGCCTATTTTACCAGTGGGAAGAGTAACTTCTCTTCACAGAATCACCCTTAGCGGGATTCTTGAGTGATAGAGCTCGTTTAGGAGTTTGATTGAGAAAGCTCCTTTAAGGTCATTTCCACTGAAAATGAGACTTTCATGTATGTATCATATTTTCAGTGTACAAGTGTCAGGCACTTGCATACTGCAAAAAAGGGGTATCTCCAGATACCTAGAATTAATTACTTTGGAGTGGCTTAAATCTTCACTTTCCTTTCTTCATTGCACACAATGAGAACGCCCCTGTTCACAGTTTTTGCAAAATAGTGCTAGTAGGCAGACTATGATCTTTCCAGTTTGGGAATGACCAAGGAAAGAAGGATGAAGGGAAATACTTCCTCTGTCATTTGATGTAATAGAAATAATTGCTCATTATCTAAAAAGAATACATTAAAACCAAAATGAAGATGAAACCATCCTTTCATCCTAGTGTAATTGGGAGTTACCCAGTCTTTGTCTAGATGAATAGAATTTTAAGCTACAAAAGGAAACAAAGGCAAAACTTCAAGGCTTAGGTTACAATCTTTGGATGTACAAAAAAATGTACTTTTCATAGCTGATATGGGAGAATTTCATGATTCAAATTTTCTCCCTTTTATTGTCTTGTGAAAATAAGCACTGGGGAGAAAAAGGGCTTTGGAGACTTAGAGACAAACACAGTCAATGGGATGCCAAGAGAATAAAATCAGCAATAATGCTGGAGGCTAAAAGTCACAGAATCCAAACCCAGAATGTGCCTGTCAGCACTGTGTGCTTTCACCCTTTTGTTGTCAAGGGTGTGAGAATCACTAGGGATGAAAGGAGGAACATTTTGAAGAGAAGGAAAATAGATCAAGTGAGAGATACTCAGTGTTGCAGGCTCCTATGTTGAAGTGAATTTGGTGAGATGGAATCTCCTTCCAGCTCTAGGCCTGGACACATGGTTCCAGGTTTCAGGGCTTGGAGGAACCCCCTGCCAGAATTCTCTGCCCTGTCTGTGGGAGGGGCAGAGCTCAGGGCTGTGCAGGCATGGCCAGGCTGCTATTCTATATTCACATGTCACTGCTAACAGTGTGGCTTCGGGGGAAAAGCTGGGCATCATTTCTGCTCCCTCTGTGGCTTGGGACAGTGCCAGCTGTGCTGGTGCTCGTCTTTCCCGTTCCTCCAAATCACAGCTTGGAGATGTAGTGCTGAAAAGCAGCACTGGTGTGGGAAGCATCTGCAGAGAACAGAGTGCTGGAGGTGAGTCCAAGCCCAGCCACGTCTGACATGAGCTGAAAGGAGCCAAGCTGAAAGGAGCTGAGAAGAGCCATGGGGAATGGGTAAAAGTGGCAATGCCAGTGCCAGATGCAGCCATGAGGATCAAGTCCAGCATCCAAAGCAGTGGTGCGGCACCACACAGACCATCTGGCTTTTGGGGGTTTGTCCATTGTTGTTTTCCATTGTGTCTTGCAGCACTCACAGTCTTGTCTTTGTCTGGGGAAGCCACATGGACACAACCTATGGGGTGAACCTGACATCTTGTCTTTGTCCCAGTGGCCATGAAGAACTAAGTCGAGGTGTGGTGAACATCTTTAGTGTGTAAGACACTTTCTCATTTTGTAAACTTACTTTGCTAATATTGTTGCTGTTCCTGTACATTTCTTATTCCACTGCTTTTTTCTTTCAGTAGATTGTTATCTCAATATACAGTCTCTGCCTTTTCACTTCTCTTACCAGAAGAAGTGGGGGGAAGGTGAGAGGCTTATTTGGAGTTTAATTTTCAGCTGTTCTTAAATCACCACATGATATAAGACCAATTAGTAATCAAAAGGCATGTGGCTATACAGGTTACTTCCAGAATTTGCTGAATCTCCCAGGGTCCTGAATTAAAGGCTCATAAGCATTTCAGATCAAAAGAAGCTGCTTTGACCAGACAATTGCCTGAAATGTGACCCTTGAGAATGAAGACATCTGAGCTATAATTTATTTGATTTCATGTAATCAGTGTGTTTAGTGAACAAAAACAAAAGCACACAGAGCTGTGAGAGGAATGCAAGCTCCAGCAATGTCAAAAAAGATCCCCACAAAATTAAGCTGCCTACAGATGAGTGTACTCAAATGGGAGGAATACTAAGTGTTCGGGAGATTTTTGACCACCACATGGTGTTTAGGGGAGAACACCAGAAAACAGCTTGTAGGATGTCTGGGAACATGGGCCTTGTGCACGTAAGGGCAGCTGAGAGTAGCAGAAAATGGGCAAGAGGAGCACCTTTCCACCTAGCACGTGTGCACAGGAACCACATTGTTATTGATAGGTGTGAGTGGTCAGCCTCAGTCCCACCGACCCTGACTGTTCTCCTTCCATGTCTGCATGTTCTGATCCAGAGATCTTGGAAGCAGTAATGTTTTGAAGCTCTGTAAGCTGAGATGGATGTCAAAGGGGCAGACCTAAATGTTTCAGGGTTTGAGAAATCCATTGTGAAGGTCACTGGCAAGCCTAAGAGGAATGTTTGGGCTGTATCAAAGCATAAAGCTAATCAGAAAGACTCACAGCAGCATCCACCTGGAGGAAAAAGAGACAAGTAAGATATGAGGGAAAAGAGCAAGATGAAAAACCAGTAATTTTAGGAAAGAAAATGGGAAAAGATGAAATATTGAAGAAGTATTCACAAAAGCAAACGACATCCAGAAATCTCCCCCTTTCTTAATACATAAAAATCCTTATATGGGTATATCCTTGCAATTATTTTCTGCTCTTTTTCTTTCCTGTTCAAAACCTACAAATATGGACCAGATTGCAGATCCTCTGAAGCGAATAGCTTTCTTTTTGTCCAGAAGAGATTTTGTAGGTCCTGACTATTTCTGAACAGATGTTTCAAGGGATTGTTTCAGGGAGGATCCTAGAAAAATGCCTGTAAGACATGGAAGTAAAACAAAGGCAATATGAAAAATAAAAATACTTACAAGCCAACAGAAATATTGTCAGTGCTGAAGAGATTTTTATATAATCATTACAGCTAAGTTGTGTATCTTGCACAAAGTTACATTTCCCATTTCCCTTCAATTCATTTTTTGTTCATTTGTTTTTTCTTTAACTATAAAATAAAGTTGAAATATTACTACTATAATTTATATTTAGAACAAGAACTTCATCCTGGGTTGTAGCACTGTCTAGGCTTAACTAGAATCCTATTTCTGCCTCAGAGTCAAAGAATCTCTAATGCAAATAGAAAGGAAAAAAAAATAGACAGACTTGGCATTGTGGTTATGTATTTATTAGCAAATGTGGCCACTGCTTTTTGGAAATGGGCAGGAATAAATACAGGTTTCAGAAGCAACACATGTGTCTGGTCAGGCACTTTTGACATGAGTTAAATGAAACTTTGCTAATGACTGGGTTGTGTTCTCATTTCTCTCCAGTGACAGACAATACTGTTAAATTGCTGGGTCAAATTAGGCAGTTAAATTTTTTAGTGTGGAGGCCTCATTTGAGGACCAGGTGAAGACTTGTATGAAGGTCAGTCTGGCCTCCTGGGTAGCACTTTCATTACTTTGGACCGAGCCACTTTAGAATTCAGGAAGTCATAACAATGTCTTTGATGTGATGGTCCAGCTGCCCATCCTGTTGCTCTTCCTTTTGTGATCATAACTGGCTACAGGTTGTGTCTGTCCTCAAAGGAAAATATTTTCCTTAAGATCATGAAATATTTTCCCACTCATCTGTGGTAATAAGCAGAGCAAGATGCAGTTCAAAAGGCTTGATTTATGCTATTTCCCTGTTAGTTGTCTTTGTTAATAGCAAAAGACTTTCTCCTTGCAAACATAGTAGTTTACAAAGATAATATCAGCAGAGTAAAAGAAAAAAAAAACAGCAATGAAGCCTGTGCAGACACATTCAGATTTTGGGACCATATGTATATCTTACATCTAAAAATGTTAAACAAAGACACTGAATAGAAGGGAGAAAGAAATGCTAATATAATTTTTGGATTTGAAGTATAATAGCAATTTCATAAATATTCATTCATTCCTTTTCAGTGAACATTATAACTCCTCTGAAATGCACATTTCACCTTCCACTGTCCTGTTTCTTTTATTCACATGTTGTAACTGTCACCTCCCAATATCTTTGTCTCTTTGTTGTTTGGTTTGGGGTTTTTTTGGCTATTTTTAGCTGAATGGTAGTAGTCTTTGTATTTATGATTATAGATGCATAAGTGCACACTGACAGTTGCAGTCAGAGGTTAGGTAGTCAGAGTTATAGAACTAACTGATTATTCCAAGCTTGAAAAGATTCTCTCTTATTTACTGCTGGTTATTAGTTTGATATATGTTATTACTAGAAAAATAGATATAGGTGTGACTTTTTTCTAAACTACTTTCTGATCACACTTGCTTAGAATAAAAGATATTTTTTCCTACTGATAATTCCTCATGCAAAAAATGGAATCTAAAAGTCAGGCTGCCTCTTCTATCCTTGCCCACCATAATTGTTCTGTGCTTGCAAATTAGGTGACAGTGCTGTTGCTGATGCACAAGGATGGCCTGAGGCCAGCTCCCTTTTCTACACTGATTTGGCTTTGCAGTGCTAACAGAAGTGAAACATTCCTTTTGTCAGAAAAAGCAGGAGCTACTTCTCAAAAACACACATGAAGCAGAGAGATTTTGAAGGAATGTGACATTTCTACTGAGCTGGTTTTTTGGGTTCTAACTCCCATGTTAAAGAAAACCGAAGGAGAAATTTTGGAACAACTCTGCCATAAAGGACACATTACATGAAGACTTAGCCCCTTTATCATTTCTTTACATAAAACCAACCAGACCAAACCACATAAAAAAACCACAGCAAACTGAATTATCTCACTTGAGAGAGATTTGTTGAAGAGTATTGCCTCTCTGAAGTGTAAGCTGCCTTTCTAGGAAACACAAAGAGTTTCTTCTGACATGGTTTACAGAAGTATTTCTTCATATATATGATTCAGCTTCTCCTACAGTATGTGTGGAGGAAATAGGGGTAGTGGGCTCAGATGGGCCTGCAGTTGTCCACCTGCAAGAAACCTCAGGAGGCACCAGCTGGGAGAGGTGGTTTTTCAGCTGGTTGTTGATCAAAGCGGACAATAGAAATCTTGATAGCTCTCACAACTTGGTGCCTGCCTCTCCTTGTGCAGCTAGAGAAACTTATTCCCTCTACTGGAGGATGAAGTCATGGAGATCATTATGTTCTCTCAGTCTTCTGTATGCTGGTAGCCACTAAATAGTACTCTCTTTTTGCAACCAACATCTTTTGTGCAAGCAAAATGTTGTTTACAGACATGAAAACTGTTTGAACCATCCCCGTCGGTTTTTAATGTACAATAATTTCATGACCATAAGGTGCACTGGACTATAAGGTGAACCCCCCGGGAGTCAGCAAATTTCGCAACTTTGTAGATCATATAAGGCGCATTGGACTATAAGGTGCACTTATTTTTTGCAGTGAGGAGCTGCGCTGCACACAACAAAGTAACTAATTACTGGCATGTGCTCAATTTGCAAACATTTTTCAAAGATCAGTGTAGCCTTTAAACGCAGCCCCAAGTGTCCTCCCCGTGCACAGGGCCTTGGCACTCCCGCCCACCCCTGGCTGATGAGGCGGGGCTCGGGGCGGCCGCGGTTCGGAGTGGCCACAACTCACACCTCATGGTCAGTGCGGTTCAGCGTGGCTTGGGGCCGCCTGCGGCTCGGGGAAGCGCGGGACAGGACTGCCCTCAGCTCAGGGCTGCCCTGGGCTTGGGCCTCCCTTGGCTCGGAGGCGGTGTGGGGTGGGGCTGCCCCCTCCCTCCCCCTCCGCATGGCTCCTGCTGGCTGGGGGCTGCCCGCATCCGCCCGGTTCCGCCCCCCCCTCGTGGCTCGGCTCACGGCTCGCACTTCCAGGCAGGCAAATTTCTGAACTTTGTACATTATATAAGGCGCACCAGACTATAAGGCGCACCGGACTATAAAGCGCACCAGACTATGAGGTGCACTTCTGTGTTCTGGGGAAAATTTTAGTCAAAAGGGTGCGCCTTATAGTAGTGAAATTACCGTAATTAGTAACCCTAGATGTGTTAACACTATTTCTAGTCTAAACTTCAGCCTGAACTTCTTTCTTGGTATTTTCCTTTTGTCCTATCTAATACCTTCCCAATCAGAGTGACAGCTTTAGTACTCACCTAGTGATGAGACTTAGCACAATGAGCATCCATCTCCTTTTCAATACGTCTCTTGCTACAAGGCAACAAACTGCTCCTCTCCCGATAAATAGTTCTGTTGCTCAGATCTAACAACTTTCACTCATCTTTCTGAAAACATCACAGCCAGATTTCTTTTAATTCTTTACAAATTATTTACCAGCTTATTCTTGTTTCCCTTTTCAGACTTTAGAAGAAGTGTCTGTGGTGCTATGGAATAATCTTCTGCTTTCTTTTCCCTAAAAGCTAAAAAGGTTTTTATCTGTGTTTGACAGAGAAGCTTATCCCCATCCTCTAGCACCTGGACACGGTCAGTCTGGTGGAAAGCTTTGTGGAAATGTGAGGAACATGCCCCAGTCTCTAGGTTCTTCAGGCATCATTGGGCGCAGTTGCACTGAGACTATGTGCATTCACTATTTGCTTTGAACACATGGTGTAATGAGAAATCATAACTGCCCTTCTTGGCCACCTAGGCACACACTTGCTCATGCTCAGCTGCTGTTGATCAGAATTCCTAAGTGCTTTTCCATGGGTCACTTTTCAGCCATTTTTGCCCCAGCCTGTAGTGCTGCCTGGGGTTGTTGTGACCCAAGGGCAGGACTTGGCACTTGGCCTTGTTGAACCTCACATTATTGGCCTTGGCCATGATCCAGCCTGTCCAGATCCCTCTGCAGAGCCTTCCTGCCCTCCAGCAGATCAACACTTCCACCCAGCTTGGGTGTCATCTGCAAATTGCCTGGAGGTACACCTGAATCCCTCATCCAGACCACTGATGAAAAAAACAAAACTGGCTGCAATACTGAGCCATGATGAACCCCACCAGAGACCACCACCAGTTGAATATAACTCCATTCATCACTCTCCAGGAACTCTCAGCCAGCTTTTTATCCAGCAAAGACCACACCCATTCAAGTAATGAGCAGCCAGTTTTTCCTAGAGAAAGTTGTGAGAAACTGCGTCAAAAGCTTTACTGAAGTCCAGGCAGACAGCATCTACAGCATCTCTGTCATTCTCTAAGTGGGTCACCTGTCACAGAACATCAGGCTGTTCAAGCAAGACCTGATTTTCCTAAACCTATCTGGCTGGGCCTGATCTCCCGCCTGTATATTCTGCATTGTGACACTCAAGGTTACCTGCTCCACGAATTCCCTGGCAGTGAGATCAGGCTGGGAGGCCTGTGGCTCTCTGAATACTCCTTTGTGTGGATAGACGTAACACTGGCCACCTGCCAGCCAAACAGGATCTCCCAGGATCCTAGGACTCTTGAAAAATGATGGAAAGTGTTTCAGTGAGCACTTCTACCAATTCCATGCACATTTGAGTCAATCCCATCCAGCCTCAGAGAACTGTGTGTGTCTGTGGTGCCGCAGCTTGCTGGTCATTTCCCCTTGGATTACGGGAGCATATCCACTATAGTACTGGCAGCATCTTAGTGCTCTTTTTGACCCTGAACATCTCAGCCATCACTCCTTGGACACTCAGGCCCATATTATCCAGGCATATGGATTTTAAGGCATCTGTCTTCAATAGAGGTCGTGTTTGACACTTCTCTTTGTTACTTGTGGGAAGTGTGTTGCCCTTGTGATGAAAGTATATAAACTCATTTCCTTGCTAGTGCAGAAGAGAAATATTTATTGTCTGGACTTTCATTTGTTGATTCTTCATCCTCATTAATAACTTTATCTTTTTAATCTACTAAAGAGCTAAATTATTGTTATATTTTATAACTGCAAGGTTGAATACTGTTCAGCAGCATTCCTTGTTATCCATATTACTCTGAAAAGAAATATTTATAATATTTTTATAGAGTCTCTAAGATTTATTGTATCCTGATGGCTGCTATTTTTTATTTTGACTTATTTTGATTATTTTTGCCTTACTGTTATACTGAGAAATTTTAGACAAATAATTTAGCCTTTTAAGGATTTTGATGTTAACTTATATTTCACTGTTTACATAGCTTCATATCATTCTTTTCCAAACATGTCTCAGGATCAGGGAATAGTGGTGAACCTGAGGTCTAACCCAAATCCATAGGAAGGCCATGGCCCATGTTTTCCCAAGTTTGTCTGCCTAGGTTCCCATCTGTAAAAGGGTAATAATTCTGTTTCTCTACTTGAAAGCCTTTGATGAATGCATTTTAAAGAATGGACAAGTTCTTTACTTAGGGCAATATGTACAGAAAAGTGAGTATCACAGCACAGAACTTGAAAAATGAAGAGCAATTTGTTTGTTTTATCTTGAACAAAAACCTCTATAGTTTTATGAAATCTTCATCTCACACGGCTTGCTACATGTGTGAAAGTGGGCCCCTTGTTTGGATATATTAGTTTAATTTGTGCTCAAGCTTATACTTCAGTAAATCAACTACATAAAGAGGTATTTGGAGATCAACAGGGTAAGCAGTAGGTGATAGCCTGATTCTCCATTCCTGTGAATTTAAATCAGAAAAAACTTCTCTGAAGAATATATAGTTGAATTGAACTAAAACCCATGCTTTATATGAAAATTAAGCTCTCCAGTGTTTGCATTACTGGTTGCAAGACATTCACTTCTGCTTTCTCTTTACACATGTAATATCCTCCCACAAGCTAGTTTGTTTCTTCTTGTGTAGGATTAGAGAGGAAAATGCAGGAAATTATATGATCACAAGATCAACTAGTGCACATGAAGTGTGATGCCACTAGAAATACAAAAAGTTGAGGATTTGCCAGTGAAATGGATGAACATTTAAGAGATATTAGCTAGCCCTTGGAAAGCCTTGCAGAGACATCACAGGCCTCTTAGCAGAGATAACTCCCATCCTGTATCACTGTGAAACAGTGTTTTCTCTCCAGTGTTTCCTCTCACACACTCTGTCTTTTTTTTCTATACTTTCAAGACATCTGTAATTGCAGCTAATCTATTGCACAAAATGTGCTAGCTGGCAGTGGGGTCATTTCTATTTTGGGTATTGTGCTGTTAGTCCAAAAATGCTCTCACCCCTCCCATATTTTGATGAAAATAGTGGCTGCTCAACTGTCCACAGTGGGCAAATGAGTCTGTGACACGTAAATTCAGAACAATGACTTTTGCCTGTGTTTACAGAAGTGTAGGAGAGGACAATGGGAAGAATAGATTGGAGTGCTATTGTCGAAATGGAGGGAGTGAGAGGGAGGGAGGTTGTTATCACTCCTGGATTCAAAGCTCTATCCTCTTTACTGTTCTGCTGCTGGGCTGTACTGTGGTTGAGGTCTTACTCTGCAAATTGTAATTCCTTGGTCTTTGGCACTTTCACGTATGTTCAGAGCTTGTATGAAGGAAGTTTGTTTTAGGAAAATGTTTAATACTGCTTGGTTATTCAGTGGTATTTAAAAAAACCTCAAAATAAACAGGGAGCTTGTGACTGGAAAAGACAAGTTCTCTGTGTAATTTGAGACAAATATCTTGTCATTTGAAGGTCTTTCTGCTTTTTAGTTGACCACAGGATGCTGCAAGAAATTTCCTTCAGTGACTAGGAGCACATCCAAGACAAGGCAGGCCTTAGCAGGTGTTTGCCACATGCTATTGTGATGGCTGGGATTAGTTGGGTAACAGTGAGCAAACATCTGTCTTGTATTATTCATACAGACTTCATTTCAATTCATATCAATGTTCCTATCAGTATGTGACAGTTGATTTGGCTCTTCAAAGTTCAGTATGAGGGATGATGGTGAAGTGTCCAGTAAATATGTCTTTCTATGCAGGGATGCAGTTTCTTCCCACTAGTAATGACAGAGCTTACCAGGTCATCTGAACAAGAAGAAAGGGCAACTTTACCAATCCCCATGTGCCAGGGGTTTTTTCTTAAGATTTTTTTACTTGGCTATACAGAGAAAATAAATCTACAAAACATATCTTACCCAAAAGAAAAGTTTACAATAGTATACTCCAGTGGGAAATTAAAATATCAGGAAACAATTTTATTTTCAAATGTTTTGCCAGCTGCAGAACAGAGTCCAATAAGTAGAACAGACCTAGTTTGTTTGGTTGTTTCCTCTCTTTTGGCCAGATTTCACTTGCTAGTCCTCTCATAGTCCTCTTTTAGGCTATTTATTTTCCTCTACGTAGTGAATAGCAAACAGCAATCCTGTTGAAAGTTTGTATAGACATTTCCTAATGTTTCACTGGCCTTTAAAAAGGAAAAAACAGTTGAGGTTAGAAAAAGTGTCAGTTTGTTATTTATGTAGTGAAGAGCAGTGTGATGTAGAACAGGTAATTAACTCTGAGGGAGTGTTTCTTCAAGACATTGCTCCATTTTTTCTTCTCTGGCTCTTTCCATGACTTATTTCAGTTCTCTTCAGAGAACTGCTCTGGAGTCTGCTTTTCAGAATTTTTGTTGAGAAAACAAAGTAGGTTGGCTGTTGTGCTTGTATTTATTTAATTAATGGGGTTTCTTTGTTTTGTTTTATTTTATTCTAGGATGTAAGTAATGATTTCAAAATAAACTTGTTACTGTAAGATAAAAGGGTGAAATCTAGAAAGCATGAAAAGTCAGTCAGAAAATAATTTTCTGTTATCAATCAAAATATTTATGTAATTTTAGAATAATTTGTTGCATTTTTTCTTTCTACCCAAGCAAGATCAAAGTCAACAAGATCTTTTTTAAACAACTGGAGGAAGTCTCTGTACCAAGAACCTAACCTGTTGGGAAGAATTTAACTTCCCTAACGTCTGCTGAAAGAGCATCACAGCAAGCTGCAATCAGTTGAGATGACTTCTGGAGGGTGTAAATGGTAACACCTGATGAAGATAATGGGTTGACCAACCAAAGGTGAGGCACAGTTGGATCACTTATTCAATAGCAGAGATGTGGCTGGGAATGTGATAATCATCAGCATTGCTATACCAATCATGAATCATTGGAGCTCAAGCAAGGAAAGTGAGTAGCAGACAAACTTATTGAAGGTATTAGGGGGTGGGACCCTGTGAGACAGCTCTGAAGGGCAAAGAAGGTGAGGAAATCTTGCAAGACTTTAAGGACATAGTTTTGAGTCAGGTGAAAGACCTTTGTGCCAGCTGCTGTGTTGGCAGACTTCTTTGTGCCCTTGCTTTGCTGAAGCCTACACTTTTTTAGCCTGCCAGTCATCATGAGTTTACAACTTCAATTTGCCATGAAATGGAAGTTAAAGTGATGGAAAACTAATGGGAGTTACGTTTATTGGCTGACTCTTGGTTCTATTCTGATGTTTTTAATATCAGATCATGATTTAAATTGTCTGTGCATTTAAACAGATCAGCCATCTGCAAATGTTCTCCTGTCTATTGAACCCTGGGGACTGGGAAGTAACTTGTTACTTTGAATAATTTTCATGGAAATTTAGTGGGTTTTTAAAATACTTTGGTATTTAACACCTAGTATCTTATCTGAAAATTAATAAAATTAATTCACAACATGACTTTTGCAAATATTCTCAGCTGAAGGCACATTAGGCCCAGACAGATATTTTTAGTATGTTATTCAGAACCAGTCTGAGCAAGTTGCAAATGCTGTTCATGGAACAAGTAGTTGTGGTGATAGGTTATGGTTGCAACCCTCTGCTTTCCTTCTGCAGAAAGAAAGGAACTCAGAAAAGAACTCAAAGGAACTAAGGAACTCAGAAAAAAAAAATGTAATCAAGGACTCAAGCTACAGTAGATGACATAAAACTAATTGCAAATATTTTTCTTTTCAAAAATCAGAGTGTTTGGAAATGGCCTATCATTATGAGCTGTTGCAGTTCCAGCTTGTGGATTGAAATCCCATTCCCTAAGTCGGCTACTGGGTTGTAAGGGATAAATGTTCAATAACTGCAGAGTCAGGAATAAACATGCATCATAGATTACCAGATCTGTGTGCTTAGTTGCTTGGATCTGTTTGGTTTGATTTTTTTATTATTTTTTTTTTTAAATCTAAATGTTAGTAAGGATTTTAGTATTTATTTGGGGATCTGCAAATGACAACAATGAATGATTTGGGAAGAATGAGCAGTAGCTTTCATGCATAAATATTTTCAAGCACTTGTCAAAATTGTAAACCCTCTTCAAGAAAATATTTGGCCAAAGAAGTTACATAGAGCCTGCAGCACATAGACAATCTGGTGATGGGTAGCTGTAACCAAGAACAGATTGCTAAAATAAGTCTGTATTTAGCTCTAGAGATGTCAGAAATGCTTAGGATTTAAATAGGTCAATAATTCTGGATTCCATTCACTACTGAACCCAGATGACTGGAAAATAATGCACATTAAAATTAATATGCATACTATCAGCATTAGGCAGATCATCTGCATGGAACATATAATACCTGTAGAAAATTTGAAATACTTTATAATCCTGGCAAATTAGTCTGAAACACTTTTAAGTGAACTATTTTTTTCTAGATATTTTTAAGGTCTTCAAATTGTCTGAAATTCCCTCTAAAAATTGAGGTGCTATTGTTTCTGTATTATCTTTTTATTTTGTCACATTAATCTTGTAATTTGACATGAATTCCTTAAAAATACAATCTTTTAATTGAAATTTTTATGGATTAATGGTATAAAAATTTAGCTTAATCCTTTTTTGTTCATGATACTGAGTTACTGGATTTTAACCATACTTTATTGTCAACAATATGTATTGCATTTCTTGAAATGATATTATTTACGACTGGTACTTTTTTGATATAATATTTTTCAGTTGATAATATGCAAAATAGATAATTCAGTACTGGCAACTAGCTGCTGCCTCAACTTCTGTATTTTTTCTGTTTATATAGTATATACATATACCTTAAAATTCTGCTTTGTTGTGATACCATGGAAAGGCAAAGCAGCTGAACAAGAAATGGAACATAGTCCTCTACATGGCTGGACTGCTGATATACTGAAACAATTGTAAACCTTGCCATTTTTATGTCTTTAGCTTTCTTCTTTCCCTCTCTTCTCACAGTGCAGGTACAGGGATTATTTTCTTATTAGAGGATTATACTCTTCCCAGCAAATCAGGGTTTTAGGCCATGGCTGGAGCTCCTTAAGTGTTATGGTAATAGAAATTAAAATAGGTATTTGTAATTAGAGAAACTGCATGGTGCTTTTGAGACAAATATGTTTGGATCTTTGATCCAAACAAGTGGTATTTATAAATACATATTAATTCCACTTAAGTCTAGAGTGTATATAGAGTCATTCCATTCAAATCCATTAATTTACACCAGTCTAAATTATTTTATTTACATATTCCTTCTTTGGTGTACACCTAAAATGCTGAGTATATTCTACAACATTTTTTCTATAAAAAACATCAGGAAAAAATCCCCCAAATTTTAAATTGGATCGGCTGCTATAAATCACCCTACTTTGGAAAAATTAGCAAACTGTTCCACTAGCATGTATTGTTTAGAGCAATCAGTCTCTTTAATCTCTGTTGCCTGTCATAGGAATATGCCAGCCATCGGTTTGTATTACAGTCTCATGATAAAATAGTTGTGATGAGCCATCTCACTCCACAAAACACATGGACAATGATTTTGTGTTGATTAGTGATGATTATTTTTTATGGTTGACTTCACAGGTTATTGGTTCTTGGCTTTAATCTTGAAATAGACAACAGTTTTGGAGAAATTATTTTAATGTTTGACTTTTATCATAACCATCTGATTGTCTCAGACATCCAGATTCTGGAGGCTTGAGATTTTTGGTGAAGAAAGAAAAGGACACTTAATCCTAGGTATGCATAACTAAGAATTGTCTCTGTTGGATTAAATTGATGTAACTTTTTAACACCAATTGAAATGTCTGTTTTTCAATGAAGAAAAAAAAAAAGTGATATGTGAATTTTTAAAGAATCACATAGGTAAGGTAGTAAAAAAATTTGAATGCAATGCTTGGGTTTTTTTTTTGGTTAGTATCTTCCACTGTCCAGTCTCTGCATTGCAGCAGATGTGGTCAAAAGCATTCTACTGCATTTGAACATTCTAGCTTCCTTGGGCTTCTTTCTCTGAGAAAGTAATAAAGTATCTCCAGTATTCTTACTTTTGGAAGCTTCTGTATTAACAACAGGAAGCAGTAGATGTTTCTGAAGTCCGTAAAATAGGAGTTCCTCTGGACTCTGCATGAGGAGGTGGCAGAATGGACAATAGTCACTCCTTTTCAGCAAACATATACAATCACCAACTGGACAACTAGCAATGCAATATCAATTAATTTAACAAACTTACAGTATTCTCAATATCTTTCCTGTTTTAAGCAATAGCTTTATAACTAGAACTACCTAGGAGTTCAGCTGCAGTTATGCTGTATCACTTATTTTGGGCTAAATGAAGCCCTGCAATGCGCTTTTCTGACTTCAGTCCCTAAAAAGCACTTTGTAGCTTCTGCCAGTTTATTTAGTTTATTTATTTATTAGCTCCTTATGCTAGTAATTCTTTGTTAACCCTGAGTCTACATGGAGGTTTACACAGAGGCGTAACAAGAGAATTGGGCAGAACAGGCTGTAGAAGGAATGTCTTAAATATAACACCCATGCACAGAAGCTTTCTGTTAGCTGTCACACTAGGGTCAATGGAATCTATGCCAACATATGACTTCTAATTTAGCTCTTGTTTTTTTGGCTTTTCTACTTGGTGTGTCTTGAAACAGTGTATTAATGAAATACCTGTGGAAACTCTGCTTATGTACCAATATCTGGATAATGGTGCAAAACAGCAGGCTATCTACAAGAGTTTGGAGGGCAGTTTGACCTTCTCTGGTTAGGAGATCAAATAAAAAATAATTGATGGCTATCTCTCATTGTTTATACTAACAAGGTTGTATAGGCTGAATTTTAGGACTCAGATAATAGACTACAAACAGATATCTTTCTGGGAGTAATATAATTAATACTTGCTACTTTCTTAAGAAAAAACAGGCAGAATTTTCTTCACTAGGCAATAATTCCTAGCTTTTTTTGAGTCAATGACCTTTATGTAAGTCCCAAAGGAGGAAACAGGAAAGTTTGCTAATATCCAGTAGTCTAAAAATATGGATTTTCTTTCTGTCTTTAGTATGAGTTGTTTTATCCCTTGATTTCTGAATACTAACAGCTATTTCTGGTAGATGATTTTTTCAAGTACATGCAGTGTCATGTATGGTGCTAATATGGTACAGATCTTTGCTGTCGCACTTCTGACTGAGGAATAAGGCTAAGGAAATTCCTTCTTGGCATGGGTTTTGTCTAAAATATTACACAAGAAACTTTTCAATCTCATATAGACTGGATCTGAAATATTAGAATTTATCTATCTCTCCTGAAATGTCTATGCAAGGAAATAAAGAGGAAAAAAAGTTTCGTTAGTTCAATTCATTATCTGAAATGCTGGAACACCCTCTTACTTTCTGTCTTTGACCAAAAACCTAAATATAACTGAAGGGCATGTCTAGACTGCTGTCAGACTGGAGAATATGCTGTGGTTCTTCCCTTTTAAATGCGGTGAAGTTTTTATGATTGAAAATCACAGAACGGAGCAAGGTGGCAAAGCAGAAAGGCATTGAGAATGTCCCTGGCCTCAGGAGCTGTTAATACTCTGGCTCTGATCCTTGGGTCATCAGTCACACGGGCACTTGTGTGTGAACACCTTGCATTTGTTTTTTTGTTTTGCACAGACCAGGTTTACAGACATTTTCTAGGCTCTGCTTTCTGAAATGTTTTCCACTGATTATTGCTTCAGATATTTTCCCCCAAGTTTAACTTTTTAATCAATTTTACCCACAGATGCTGTTGCCAGAATCCTTTTGGAAAGCCAGAGGTTAGAGGGGCAGCAGCACAGACAGTCCAGCAGACATCAATGGTCTGGAAAAGAAATAGATAATGAAATGAATTTAAAAATAACCTTATCCTGCAAGAGCAGCAGCGTTCACAGTGCTAGCAGAGACTGCCACTCAGCAAGGCTTGCAATTCAACACAACTTCAGTTTCATAGCTGACCAACTTTAAAAGTTGTTTATAGCTGTTCACATCACTGTTATGCCACATGAATTCCCTTTTATCTCTAGGTTCAGGTTTTGGATATGCTTTCTTCTGGCTATATTTCAAAGTCAGTAAGCCGAGGGCTTATACTGCTGAAGAGGTTAGTCATAGCTTGGTCCAACTTCTGAACAATGATTAAGCTTATGATTTCTGAAATGTTTATGTGAGCTGTGTCTTGCATTGTTTATTGCTGTTGTTGACACTAACACGTATGGTCCAGATGGCAGAAGAAGATCTGCATTTGAGATTATGTGGTGTATTGTAAACTCAACTTTGCAGATGTACTTCTAACTAATCAAAGACAGAGAAATTGCTTTGAGTCACATGTTGGAAAGTTAATAGGGATATTTAACGCAACTCTTCCATTTCCAACTTGGAGAACTTGACAGACACAAATAACTGGAGGCTTAGTGAGACATTTCTGAAGCTACTAACAGGCTCCTTTCTTTGGAAAACCTTAAGTGCAGCTGAAAGAGAACTTTACAAATTATTTACAAAATAAAATAGTAATTAATACCTGCTGGTGGGAGCAGACTTAATAAATACTGTCTGTTCCGAAAAGTGACCTAAACTAATTCCCTCACAAAAATCCAGTGAAATACAATAAATATGTGACTACTCCCATGTTGCAGCTGAGGACAAAGATGTAGACTTTCATAACTTAGGGACATGACTAAGCCTGGAGTCTTCTTACCACAACTTCCCTCTCAGTCTGCAGGGACTGCTAGATTCTTCCAGAAAGTTTTTCTGCTTTAGGGGCTGAACTCCACACTTCTCCAAAGACTAGCACCCTTCACCATCCCTAAGTTTTGAAAAAACTGTGGTCTGAACCAAGTATCCTGAATTTGGGTTAAAAAGCATCCACAGAGAGGTGGGATTTCAGCAATTTGCTGAGGTGCCTAGACTTGTGTTTAGAGTTTGGTTTCAGACAAGGAAGTAATTTTTAGAAAAAACTGTCAGAAGGTGACTCAAATGCAGTGTTCCCATACTGCCATGAAGGCCTGAAGGCGAGAAAAAAAATTTGGGTCTGTCTTTAAGTTGACACTACTTATCTAATGTGCAGTTCAATAACATTTTCTGTGACTGCCATCCTTGGAATTAACATTTATTTGTAATTGAGTTTTTATTTCGTTTTTAGCTTTGCTTACATGATCACTATGGCTGCTAATGGCATTGGATCAGAGCAGAGGCTTGTGAATGACAATGAAGTATCTTTCTTCTGCGTCCATAAAAATAAAAACAACAGCAAGAACAATGGCAGCACTGCCAGAGTAGTATTGTACCTCAGCTTTTAGCATGGATTTGGAAGCTTTCAAGTTGATCTGAATATATTTTATTTACCTTCACAGTTTAATTGATTTGAAATAAGTCAAACAGGACAGCTTCATGACTATAAGAAAAAAATAATTTTTAAGATTAATAAAGCGACCTAGGGATAATTTTTCTCAAATAAGTATAAACAAAGAACTAGGTAGACTTCTGGGAAAGGTTAGGACCTACAGTCTAGCCTGGTTGTTGTACCAGACTTAACAGGTTCCATCTCAATTTTTCTGTACAGCTTGTGTTTTGTTCTTTGTTCAGCAGCTGTTGGTTCTTCTCTCTAGACAGGTGTTCTGTGCCCATCCCCCTGTTTTGCTCTTTCCATGGGTGTAGAACTGTTTACAATTCCTGTTACACTGAGCTGGACATTCTACAAAGTGTAATTTCATTAGTCTTCTCTGTACTTGTATTGTCCTTCTGATTGATCTGTGGTAGCATCTGATCTGATTTAGCACAAGGAACATTGCATTTATTAAATATAAAATATTAAATCTCTTTAGCTGTACTAAAGAAGAAACTTTTCACACAAAACCTTTTTCCTGTTTTCCACTTATCTTTCAATTCTCTCTGGAAATTATATATGTTCAATATCTGTGTGTGGTTAATGAGAATTTTTGTGCATGTCTTTGTTCTAGTGTTATGATAGTCTTTTTATGATGGAATACAATGTGAATAATTTTTGTCTATAGACGACATTGCTTTTCAATAAATTTTAAATGCAGTTTACACAGAAATAAACCACAAACTAACTACCTACAAATGTGGTGCAGCCTCATTTATTATTTTTTCCATTATTAATGCAGTATTGATAAACCATTAAGAAACAAAAAGGAATACTCAGTTTTTTTAGTAGCTAACACAAGTTTTACATGTGTTCATGTGAAAAGAAGCAGGTGCTATGAATGATCAAACAAAATAAATCTCTGTAGCAAAACCACACAAAAGCCAAATGTATGCTTTTTGTTCACACTCGAACATTTTGATTTATGAATGTTTTAAAATGGTTATTCAAAACTAATATCTCCAGGTGCTGATATATTTATGAAATTTAGTTTTCCTACAGTAAACACAGCAACTAGAATTCAACTATATATTTGAAATATGACCTCATAAAACTGAGTACATTACATAATTTGTATTTGCATATCTCCCCTCTAATATAAAATTGAATTATAAAATCAGGCTTTGTGAAATGTTGTTGTTTTAGTAACGAAGCATTTCTCTAATCTCCTTTGCTGTTTAGTATGACTAATTTTGTAAATATTTACAAGTTTGTTTCTAAAAGCAAGAATTTTAAATGAAGTAGAGAAGATAAATACAACAAAAGTAACAAATCAGGAAAGCATTTTTTCTTGGCTACAGGCTGATTGGGTTCAGAGTCTGATGAATGTTGCAGTATAGCAGTTGTGCAGAGGTAGAGATTCCTTTTATCTTTGCCCCACAACAGCTACCACCTTATGTACCAGTCTTTTCTGTCTTTGTCAGGACTTTACATTTAAGCACATTCTACAGCATCTCTTTGTAGCCAGACTGGCAAAACAGAGCTCAGCTGTTACCCTAAACTTCTCCATCATTTACTTTAAAATACCTCTTAAAGAACAGTTTATCTCCTCTTTTGAGATAAGATTTAAGTAATCAAATGATTATTTAAAATCAAATTATCCAGAAAAGTGTAATTTATTCCTATGTCTACATGTACATTCTACCTATTTTCATTAAAAATGCATTACTACCTTTTATCAAGATCAGTTTCCCAACAGGGATTACTTATTAAATGGGGAAGGAGTGCACCAGCTCTGGATGACAGCCCCAGCACCAAGAAGGATGATACAACATGCAGTTGAGCCATGGAAAGATCAAAAGAAAGGTTGTGATTATCTGTTTACCCCAAAGTGCAGAAGTTGAGGGAGCAAACTTTCTGTATCTGACTCATTCTCTTTACTTCTCTCTGGCAGAGCAGAGTGGGTGGGGATGTTCCCAGAGATGTTTCTCAAGCCTTGGACACAGGGCTTCACCTGAGTTATTTGCCCAGTCTCCAGAGTTACAGAATCTATCATCAAGTCCATGGCCCTTTGATTCCAGCAACTTCTGAATGGCACAGGACTTAACACTGGGTTATTTTTATGGCTGGACTCAACAATCTTAAAGGTTCCAACCTAAAGGTTTTCCAATCTAAATTAATGTGGTTCTTTGAAAATCTAGTCAGAAATGTAAAACGTCTGCAGAGATCCTTCTGAAGGAGAACAGCAGACTCCTCCATCAAAGTCATACAGCATCTAGCATGTAAACAGGATCTAGAGAATGGGACTGTCCAAGAGAATGAAACTTAGAATGCTATATTTGGTCTGAGACAGAAGCTGTGTGCAAAATAAACAGGAAAAGCACTTTGAGAAATGGCAAAAAGGACTTGTTGGCACTGGAAGAGCTGGAAGTCTTCTGCTGAAATGGAGATGTGACTGGACAGAGCTGGGTGAACTTTGCATATAAATATTTATCTGACTTATATATGCAAAATTCACTCTTATTCTCTTTTTTCTCTTTGTTGCAAGAATTTTATTAATAGATATTTTTTTTGGTAGAAGTACTCTTGGAAAAGGAATCGACTAATGTGTGACAAATTTACCCATGCAGACATGTAGGAAGTATGTGAAAACTCATTTTGAAAACTTTATTTGTTTGAAGATCATGCAATGAAATGAATGATAATGCTAAAATTATATAAATCACACAATCAAGGCCACTGAATTCTGCACAGTGTAACTTCAAGACTCAGACTGCACTGCAAGTCTGACATCTTATTTTCAGCGCCTCTCTATGTGCTAAACTATGGGGTTTTTAAACAGCAATTTCACTGCAGCCATCTCAGCCTTTTCTCTTCTGTGGTCTGTGTTGCTATCAACATGTTTCTCAGGCATATGAGGCAAAGTCTTTTTTGTTTACAAGTGAGGTGAGTTCCTCTAACACCAGTCTTAAATTTTAACTAAAAAGGATTTAATCAATATTTACACTGTTACTTAGTCTTATCAGCCTAGTCTTCCCAAGTTCCCCTTTTGCTACTTCACCTCACCATTTGGACAGGGGAAGTTTTTGGGACCAAAGCTTCAAATCTGTCTACACCACTTTCTTAGCCAAGTGGCTGTGCTTGTATATGTTTTTCTTCTTGACAGTCTGCTGGGGTGCAATGCTAGACTGTTTGTTTAGTTCAAGGTTGGTTATTTTCTGTTTGTTTTACTTAGTCATTTTGTCTGACAAAATGACAAGATGGTAGCAAGTGTTTCTTGAGGCAAGAACAGCTGCCTGATGTCATCTTTTAGGGTGGTTTATTTTCTAAACAAGATCCCAGCTGCTCTGGTACTGGGTTCTATAAAAAACAAATTGCTTCTAAAAAGCTAGATGCATAATTGCAAACACAGAGCTATGCAGGTGGTTGTTAGCTCCCTTGCAGTACAAAATCAAATCTCCTTCCATCTCCTCAACATCAGCTTTCTCAGTCTCCTCCTCCTTCCACTCAAAATGAAGATGAAATATTTATACTCTTTAGACCTTTTGTCAGAGAATGCCTAGGTGAATTGGTGTGTAAACTACAGATACAGGAGATCAGTGTAGTCAAACAGCGTTACACCAAGTGATTTCTGGGCTCTTAAAGCACAGATATAAACACTTTGGGCTCATCAGCTGGTGAGATCTTGGGTGAAAGCCTCAGACAGAAATATATCAGATCTAATGTTTTCCATGAGCTTACAGAATCCTCCACATCCTTCTTGGTTTAAGTACAACTTCAGTATCACTAGTGCTCCTATAGCAATAGACTGAATCACCTTCTTTTCAGTCATGTTATCTAGGATTACTGTTCGCTATTTAAAGAAATTATCTGTGAAAAGCTGGCAGGAGAGTATTCTTAAAGTATTCTCTTGGTATCTGTTTTCTCAAATATCTGGTATGTTCTTAAGTCCACTCAAAACTGTTAAATTCCAATGCTCTGAGATTACAATATATTCTCAACTCAGGCTTGAGTAGGAGTATTCTTATGTTTCTCTTCCTTAACCTCTTACGCAATTACATTGAGGAATATAAAGATATAAATATGTTGAAAGTAATCTCACAGACCAAGATCTGCTGACCTGGGATGTCTTCCTGGTGTTACTGTTCTGAGATAAGTGGCAAAGACCCAAATGTGACGTTATGCGCAGAAAGAATTAAACGCATACATTCCTTGTACAGAGAAACCTATTGGAGGTATACTTGAACTTAGTTTTGTATAAACAGAAGTAGTTAAGAAGATAAAAATGGTGCAAAAAAGTATTACATTCTCCCCAAGGTATCATGTACTTTAAAGAATAGTTTTGGGAGCAGCAGGCAGGCTATGTGTTTGCTGTGGCCTTGAAAGGACGGTGAGGGGAATCCGGCAGGTCATCCAAAATGATGGAACAGCTGTGGGACAAGAGAGAAGGCACATAAGGAATGGTGGAAAAAGAACGAGTTCCAACACCACATGGTAAAACAGAAGGAGTCTGTTTCTATATTAAATATGGAAATGTAGACATCATTGAATCTAGAGTTTTATGAGTTCACTGAGAAGAAATACATTGTGCTTGTATGTGTAGGGAGGTAACATTGCTCAGTTTTGGAGAAATGATCAGGAGTCAACTTCTGGCTACACTATTTTTGTTAAATGACACCACCTACCTCATAGCTTCAAACTTCTTCAAAAATAGGTGGTGGCTGATGAAGGGAACACCTCAGAAGGACATGGTAGAACAAACTACCCTCCTACTCTTCACCATGAAGATGTCATGCCTGGAGGCTAGGCATGGTGCGGCTGGGCAATCCTTCCTGACAGCCACAGCAGGTTCTGCCCACTCTGTGCAGAAAACAGTGGCAGAGTCATGCGGCTGCTCAGACAAGTTATGGGCTTTTAGAACACAGGGAAGACAGCTTATTTTTCACATGCTCTTCCTTATATTGACTAAAAAGAGGAAAGCTGGATCTGATGATCAGTTAGGTAACAGAAAGAAAGGCAAATTCTTGTCTTGTTCATATCTTTCTCATTTTCCTGAGGACACAACTCTGCTCTTTGATCTGCTGATCCTATTTTCATTTTAAGATTCCACTTTCTGTGTATGCATGGGAACATTACTGTAAATATGAAGGTCATGTACAGAAGAGTGAACTGCAAAGCCAACAAAGAGCTCAGTGTTGCCAAGGCTCAAGAAGGTTTATTTTGGGGTGTTACTACAAGGATATTTTAGTACTTTATATTCAACTGGAAAGGAAGAACAGTTACAGCTTTGTTTAGGTATAAACAGTTCTGTTGTTGAAATAAATAAAATTATCTCATTTTCTGTAGGCCAGAATAGTATTGTTTTCAAGCACTGAGTCTGAGTAAACAGCAGACTGTTCTCATTCAGAGGTGAAATCATAAACTGTTTTCCCCCTTTAAATGTCCCTGGACTTTTTGAAATGACATCACCTGCACATTCATCAAAGCTCTGTATTTGGCTGGTTTGGCAAAAATTAAGCAATGACTTGAATATGGTCCAATTTGTAGAAAAAATTACTTTAAAAAAATACATGTGTTTTAAATTTTCTTTGGAAGCTTAGTAACATAAAAGTTTTAATGCCATTATTTCCATACTTCTTTTCCCTCCTCAAATTTTTTTGAATGCGTATTGTGTAGGATCAGAAATGTTTTCTTATTGAAAAATCTGCAAATCAAGAAAATAAGCTTCTCAGAAATGTCTGTATTTTCACGATAACCTTGTTTGGAGGAAGGAATGTTTGCTCGAGGCTGCACTGTTATTTCTGCCTGGTGGGTGGGTTGGTGGTGCTGGAACATTCCTTCAAGCAGCTCTTGAGCAGATTGTGACAGAGAGCTCCATGCAAACACACATGCAGCAGGAAAAAGGTGTCTCCTACGTGCAGGATCAGACCCACACCACAGTGCTTGCTTAGCTTTATGCCTAAATTCAATCCTGCCTCCCATTTGCAAAAGGAGATGTTTCAAGTCTCTGGGGGTGCTACTGGATGGAGGGCTGATCTCAGTCCTGCTGTGGGTGGGAGGGATCCACCACCTCAGCAGGATTACACCTGTGTCTGGGGAGGCAGTGTACACCCCAGTGTGCTGAGTGAGCCTACCCATGTGCCTGCAGCTCAGAGTGGAGGAGGGCTGTGTCCTGCTGACCAAACCTGCCAGTGTCCTCCAGCAGGAGGCTTTCCCTGGGCCAGCGGCAGGAGCTTCCTGGGAGTCCTTTTGTCAGCCTGGAGGATAGCAGCTGCCAGGTCCTGCACACCGGGAAAACACTGCCCTCCTGTCTTCTACCTTCTGGTACCAGCTAAGGGAAGTACCAAACAATTCACTAGACTAAATAAATATCTAGATTTACTTTTGAGGGCCAATATAGCTTAACATATTAAAAGTCCAAACTTCACTGTTTTCCTTGGTAATTAGATAATAAACATAAGCTTTTATTTTTGATGATTACTTTTTAGTTTGTGTAACATTACTGGACAATGCAAGACAGACTGTGGGCAAGTAACATTCCCGTATTAAATTAATTAAGCAGGCCAGGCTGGAATTATGTAATCGTCATTCCTCAAAACTGAGAGCTTGGTAAAATAATTAATTCTTTTCATAGCGGCTTTAGATTGGACCCAGAAGGCCAGCTTATTGCTGGAGCTAATGAAAACAATATTTTTGCTCTGTACTCCTGTTTAAAGTCAGAAGGCCAAAAGCTGTGGCCTCATTGAACATGATTTTTCTTCTTGCTTGCACTTTAACAGCAGAATTGTTGCAGTGGATTGGAGCAAAACTCCTACAAAGCTCTTAACTGAAGCTTGGACCCAAGTTTAGGCTTTGTCAGAGCTTAATTGGGCAGTAGAGTTTAAGAGCCAACTGCAGAGCTGCCTTTAGTACCTCAGTAACACCATGGACTCCACTGGATTTTCTCCTGCTCTGGGTAGGGTTACCTGGGCTGCATGTGCCTCTGTGTTCGTTCAGTTTACTGTTGGGGCTGCTGAACCAGACATTTCCCTGTCTGACCCACTCAGTGGCCTTCACCTTTACTAGTGTGCGGGAGCACATGGTCACAGTACTGTTAAGTGATTAAAGAGTAAAACCAGAGTTTTTAATGGAGGACTCTGGCACAGATGATTATCTTTGTATTTAGGTACTTGCTCATTAATTTTAGGCAATATCACTGGGCAAGTTGTATCCAGAGATGTTTAGGTTGGATGTTAGGAACAGTTTCTTAATGGAACGGTTTGTCAAGCATTGAAACAGCCTGCACAGCGACACAGTTGAATCACCAACCTGGGAGGTATTGGCATACCTTCAAAATGTGGCATTTAGGGACCTGGGAAATATTAGGCATACTCAGAAATGTTAAGTGTCTTTTTCAAAGCAAATGATTCTATGATTCTATGACCGAGATCTGCTTTTTTGATAATCTAGCAAACTCTGGCATCAGAGAAGCCCAGGGTGGTGTCTGGCAGTGAGTTAACAATACTCCAATTTTGGGTGTTTGTGCCTCTCTTTTTCTTGCTTCATTTCATTTGTGGGTTGGGTAGGAAAAATCAGCCTCATAATTTTATCTTACTAGAGCTAAAGTTGTGGAGGGTGAACAGAAAGCACCTTAAAGACTGCAGCTGGTGATCACCTTTTGAATTAGACTCTGTCTCTATTCCCATTATTCACAGAGTATTGCAACTAGATGAGCAAATATTCAAGATGACTGAGTGATGATCCTTGACTAGAGAAGGACATTAATTCATTGGGAGAGTTTAGATCTTTTAATAAAATAGATGCCTGGTGGGCTTCATGGTTAAACTGGAGAAGCCAAATTAACATTTTTCTTTTGAGAATGAAATTCATATACCTATGTGGGAACCCAAGACATACCTTTGGATACCCTGGATGGCTTGAGACTCCGGCACGGGGTTCAGAAGCCCTGGCACAGAGCCCAAAACCCCTGTGCCTTTGATTTTAGCCCCTGAGAAAAATTACCACCTTTGCATGAAGAATTACAAGGCACAAAAAAATAAGCAGAGTATAAGTTATTTTATCAAAAGATGAAAAAGTAGAATTTAAAGATTTTTAGAATAGGGACCTAGGGTCAAGATGGAGGAATGTGGGCATGTTTTGACCTTCTTTCTCCTTCTTCCTAGCATCCATCTTTTAGGTGATGTTGGCATTTTTAGATTGGTTTAGAGAACTAGACTGTACAATATAAGTGATAGGTATTGGAAGATAATCGTAAATAATGTTTATGTAGTTTGTAGTATAAAAAGATAATACCACCCTGAAGGTGGGCAGTGTGCCTTGGACTGACCTGCTGAGTGGATCTTGGCTGGTCAGGAAAAGAACTTTTAGATAAGATAAAATAAACAACCTCTGGAAACCACAGGAGACCCCTCCTGACTCTTTCTCTGGTGCTCGGGCTGGGACACAGAGATTCTCAACATACACAGGTGGTTGTCTCGAGCTCCTGAGATACCACCGACCATATACCTATAATCTGCCTGCATTATCACTGCTGTTTTCTGTTCAGATTTGTTTTCATTTGTGCATTGTAATCAGATTGACTTCTGCATACTTTATTCTCATCTTTATTCTGATCTTATCTGCACAGGACAGGATTTTATTGTAGTGAGTTGTCAAACAGTGGTGTGCTGGATCATGAACATTGCTAATCCCTTCTGCATGTTGAATAAAACTAGGGGCACTTGACAAACTAGGCCCTTACCATTTCCCATAGGAGTGATTATCAAAAAAAAAAAAAAAAATCTATTATTTCTGTGAAACGAAATGAACACCAAATTTATGGGGTAGAGGCACTGCTGATACCAGAGTCAGAATACACTGCTTTCTGCCTAGTGTTCCAAAAGAGTAAAGAGTAAAAGCCTTGCAAGAAGCATTTATGCTAACAGATGCAGAGGATGGACAGTACTTGCTTGTTGAAGTAAATTTCTCAAATAACCAGAAGTTGTTACAAACAAACTTGTGCAGTGAATTTATCTAGTAAATAGTAAAACTATAAATGAAGGCGGGCATGATATGCCAGAGCTGATGTGTTTTTTTCTTCTTTTGCAGTTGTAGAGTAAGTGACATGGGCATTTAGCAATGATTGTTAAAAGGAGGCAATTGGTCAATTTTAAATGTATTAATCATTGTTACATTTTGTAGAAACAAACTATGATTCTTGTTCTCAGCAGAAAACGCTAAGAAAGTGCTAAGACATGTGGTGTTGGTGGTTTCCTAAACCCCATATTAAATTCAAAAACTGAAAAGCATGAAAGAACATGGAAAAAAGTAAGTGTGTAGTAAGGAAGAGGACAGAATCAGTGTTAGCTGCCACTGTAACCACTGAGAAAAATGTGTCAAGAAGTTACTGGGAGGGAAAAAAATGGGACAGATATCAAATATGAATCTTGATGGAAAGCAAATATGGATTTGGGTCATGAAGCTGTTGTCAGAATCTAGTCAGATGAGTAGAAAGGTATGTGACAGAGCAGAAAGAAAGAAATTGAAGGTGTAAATGGTGTGTCACTGAAAAACAACCTTGTGACGGAGGATTGAACTAGGAAGAAGACAATAAATACTTAGAATCACAGAAACATAAAATGTTAGGAATCATTGAAATATAGAACATAAATGGGTTCAATGGACCTTAAAGATCAACTAGTCCCAACTCTCCCTGCCAGGGGCAAGGATGCCTCTTGCTAGACCAGACTGATCAAGACTTTATCTGGCCTGCCATTGAGCATTTCCAGGACTGGGGCACCCACAACCTCCTTGAACCTGTTCCAATGCCTAACCAATCTCAAAATAAAAAAATTTCTTCCTAATATCTAAACTATTTCCTCTCTTTGGATTTGTACCCATTACTCCCTGTCCTGTTGCTAAACTTACAGATGAAGATTCCCTGTAGCTCCCCTTCAGGTACTGGCAGGTTGCTATGAGGCCCTCCACACAACCTTCCTTTCTCCAGCCTGAACAGCTCCAATTTTCTCAACCTGTCCCTTTAGGGGAGAAGCTCCAGCCCTCTTATCAGCTTGGGACTTGCTCTTGCTCCTAAGTTGGGGACACCTGGGCTGGACACAATGGTCCTGGTGGGGTTTCACAGGAGCAGTATAGGGGACAGAATTCCCTCCCTTGACCTGCTGCCATGTTCCTTTGGATGCAGCCCAGGATTCCCTTGGCTTTCTGGGCTGGGAGCGCTCACTGCTGGCTCATGGTGAGTTTTTCATCAGCCACCACCCCCAAGTCCTTCCCCACAGGGCTGCTCTCAATCTCTTCTCTGCCCAGCCTGTGGATGTGTCTGGGATGGCCCCAACACAGGTGCAGGACCTGGCACTTGGCCTTGCTGAACTCTCTGAGGTTTGCATGGTCCCACCTCTCAAGCCTGTCCAGGTCCCTGTGGATGCCACCCCTTCCTCCCCTGTGCTGACTGCCCCACCCAGCTCAGTGTCTGAGCTCAGACTTGCTGGGGGTGCCTCAATCCCACTGTCCATGTCACTGACAAAGGTGTGGAACAGTCTTGGCCCCAGGACCAATCCCTGAGGGACACCACTTGTCGCTGGTCTCCATGTGGACAATGAGCTGTTGACCACAACTCTGAGTGTGGCCATCCAGCCAGCTCTTTATCCACCGAGTGGTCAATCCATTAATCCATGTCTCTGCAATTTGGAGAAAAAGCTGTTGTGCAGTACAGTGACAGAAAAAAAAAAGTGTACTTATGGTACGGTATAACCCTGATGTAAAAGGAACTGTTGTATTATTGATAAATGGTGCTCATCTTTTGTCCTTATTTCATCTTAATTCTTTTATTTTGTCTTTATTCTTTTATGTGTGTGTTTTCAAACCTCATTCATACATTTAGTGAAGTGTTTTCTAAGGCAAAATTTAGGAGTAATAGTGAACTGTAGTACTGTTCTGTAGTAGATCTCATACTTCATTTTTTCATTTGCCCTTCTTTGAGATGTTCTTTGTTGATCTTTAATTTCTTTCTTTTGCCTTCTGCATTTGTCAGTCCCATTGGGAGAATTCGGTGAAGTTTGGAGGAACACCAGATTTTTTTCTCCCTTAACCCTCCCTTAAATTTACAGTCTAATGAAGCACAGATGCAGTCTATTTTATAAGGTATAAATTTCTAACATGAAATCAACGACTAAATTGGGAAAATATCTAGTAAGTGGGGAAGCTGTGTAATTGAGTGATACTGCTCTGTCAGAAAGTTCTGCTTTTGAAAAGTATTCTTCTGTGTTCTGGCCACCCTTGCGCTCCTAAAGTCCATACAAAGGAAAATGGTCTGACTATAACTGACTTAGTAACTAGTGAATTACACCCTGTCATATCTCAGATCTTAAGACATGTCTATCTCAGATGGTCTCTTGGTTTTATGCTTTGTCCTGATGTTAACATTGAGTATTTGGCAATGTCACTGAAGAGATTAAAATACTGAAACCTCCTTAAATTGGTGTGAAAACTCTAGTTCAGAGAGCTAGATATTCAGGAAGTTTTGTGCAAAATAGGTTATGGAAGAATGCTCTGTTGTCTGTAAGCAGAAATGGTTATAGTAGAACTTTGATTTTAGAGAAGACAGGAATTAGAGCGTGCTCATTCCCTCAGTGTTGGGGGCTGGGTTTTCTAGCCTTTTGTTCCTTTTTACTTATAGAATTCCCACCCCCCTTGTAAGTTGCTAGGAAACACTAACTACTGGGTACTTCAGAAAAAACAAAAGAAGTGGCCAAGATCAGGAGAAGGCATCTGGCTACACTTCTCTTTTATGGGAGTTTCTCTGTGAGGGACAGAGATGAGAATTGGGCAGGTAAAGGATGGGGGCTGGGGCAGCTGCTGGCATCTCTCATTCTTGGCTTTGGAGGAGGATGGTCGGAGCTGTGGCTTGGGGAAAGGAATTTGCTGCTACCGCCGTAACCCAGCCAGGGAGCTCTTTCTTCTGCTGTGGGGTGAGCCTCTGCTTGTGAGAGCAGCTGCCGAATTGGAACCTTATTATCACCTATCTCACTAAAACAGGGACCTATCACCATTTCTCTGTGCCCAGGATCCTCAGCCCATCTCTCCTGCCCTGCTCAAAGCCAGGCCCCAAGTGCCCCATCCCCACGTCTCCTTTGGCACTGCTCTGGGTTTCTCTGCACTGTAACCCCACACTCTCTGTCCTGCCAGGACGTCCCGCAGTTCCAACTACTGCCACAGAATTTCTGATACATCTCCTCTACCACCCCAGGATTTCTGCTCATTCCTGCTGGCCCAGCTTGGTGTTCCTCAGAGTCCTGCAGAGGCACCGGGATCAGCTGCCCCAGGGGTTTGTGAAGTAAAGCCTCTCCTCCATCCCTTCCTGCCTGGGCACCAGGATCAACACTGCCCCAGGGATTGTGAACCAAAGCCTCTCCTCCATCCCTTCCTGCCTGGGCACCAGGATCAACTACCCCAGGGACTGTGAACCAAAGCCTCTCCTCCATCCCTTCCTGCCTGGGCACCAGAATCAACTGCCCCAGGGATTGTGAACCAAAGCCTCTCCTCCATCCCTTCCTGCCTGGGCACCAGGATCAACACTGCCCCAGGGATTGTGAACCAAAGCCTCTCCTCCATCCCTTCCCATTCAGGCCCAGCCTCCATCACCCGCACTCCCTGTGCCACAGCGCCCCCTGCAGGCACGGGGGAATCACTGCACAGGCCCTGCCCGGCCGTGAGCCCACAGCGCCCCTACTGGCCATGCCTGGAACTGCACCAGGGAAAGTGCCCATGAAGGGTCCCTGGGCTCCTGCTCTGGTTGGTGTCAATCCTGGGGTTGTTTGCTTTGTTATGCACGCTAGTAAATAACTGTACTCCTACTCTCATATCTTTGCCTGAGAGCCCCTTAATTTCAAAGTTATGATAAATTGGAGGGAGGAGATTTGCATTTTCCATTCCAAGGGCGGCTCCTAACTTCCTTAGCAGAGACTTGTCCTTCAAACTGAGACACTCAGGAAAGAATAAAAAATGTAATTTTAAAAAAGTGTTACAACTCCTGTTGTAATTTGGAAACTACTAATTATGATCTATCCCATATTACACATATATTCCAGTTAATCCGCCCATAATAAATTAATGATGTGATGTGAGGTTAAATACCTGAAACTCCAAATGGAAAAAAACTTTGCGGTGACAACTAAGAAGAAACCTCAAGATTTAGATCCACAGCAGGATCCAGTCTATAGCCAAGCAAAGAAAGTGTGCAGCAGGAAGAGTAACTCTTGGTAGTAAATTGAGAAGGCACTACAACTCAACAGTAGCAACCAACGCAACATCATTAAACATAACCACAGTAGCTAAAAGCGGAGATGATGCAACACAGCCTCTCTTCCAGTCGTCCTGGTGCCTTTCGACTGCCTGTCAGTACAAACTACAAGATAATCAAATGTATCTGGAATTTCTTACATAGCCTGTTACCTGTATTGACAGTATAGCTGTCATCCCATGTCCTTCATCAGCCGTCAAAGAATGATGCCTACAACATGTGTAGCCTGAAGTACAATACAGGACTGCATATATATATAGTGTATATATACACCTATGTATATATGCATTGTGAGCTTTAGTGCCTAGTGTTGAAATTTGTGTATTTAAGAGAAAATTGTGTAACTCCCCCATCCTTTATGTTTGGATAGCATAATTACTTTCCTCACAAATAAGCATCATGCAGTCAATTAATTCCATGATCCATAGGTAAAAAGAATAGTTCACTCATTTAGTGACTTGTTCTCAGTAATGTTGTGAGATGCAAAGTCACAAAAAAGGTCAAAACATATCTCATCATTATGTCATTCTAAGGCTTCCAGATTTAATACTGAGTTTACCTAGTTAACAGCTGAAAATAACATTTAACAGAATTAGAGAACAAATTCCTTTATCTCCAGCAATCTTGGTGCTACTGTTTCTTTGTCTGGAGTAGGCATGCACAGATTAAAGATTTAAAAGCTGGTTGCTAATTATATTAATCATTAAGTAATGATTATTATTCAGTTGAAAGAAATCTAATTCTTTTTGCAGGAATGATTTTGACTAAGTCTAAAAAATTAGTTAAATAAAGTGCTGAAATCTAGGGAAGATTAACCTCTCTTAAAGGTTGTTGAGATGAGGAGTCTGCCTGGAGCAACCAAAGGAAAAGCATATGAAATTGAAAGAAGGACCGGGGGAAAAAATTGATGGCTATTTCTTGACTAAAAACTACGTATTAGTTTTAGTTAAAAGTGCTTAGAATTCATGCCACATTTTGGTTGAAAGTTTGTTACTTTTTTATTATTATTTTTCTGTAAAAGCAAAATGTTTAATTTCAAACTCCTTCAAATGAAATGTCTTTCTTTATTGAGATATTTTTCTTTGAAATATCCTTCCTTCCTTCCTTCCTTCCTTCCTTCCTTCCTTCCTTCCTT
>PYHW01009189.1:2661640-2692075 GCA_013186435.1 Turdus rufiventris | reverse complement strand
TCCTTCCTTCCTTCCTTCCTTCCTTCCTTCCTTCCTTCCTTCCTTCCTTCCTTCCTTCCTTCCTTCCTTCCTGCCTTCCTTCCTGCCTCCCTGCCTCCCTCCCTCCCTCCCTCCCTCCTTCCCTCCCTCAGTTTACTTTAGGGAGATGAAAACTTCTTTTCTATTTTGAGCTACTTTAGATTTAGTTTGAATTACTTTATCTGGTTTCACCCAGGAAATGAGAAGCCAGTTTCTGAGAAGTCAGGAGTGGATATTGTACCTTGTATAGAATATCATTATAAGAAATACAAGAAAAGTCTGCAATAGTAGTAGTAGTAGACCAGCTATTTTAGTCTCATGATGTGTAACTTGATTAAGCTTATTTTTTCAGCTAGGAGCAGTTTGTATCCTGGTTTACACTGTGATTGAAGACATACTTTTCTTACGTAAAACTGTTATGTCATGTGAAATGTGCAAACTATAAAATACACCTTATAATGAAATCTGCCAAGAGTGATTGAAAAAGCAACAGTTCAAGATGGGGTTGAGAAAATAATTCCGACCAGGATATCCTATTTTGCTGGTTTGACTGCTCTGATTGAAACCGTCTGTGAAGAAAACAGCATTTGCGTGATAGGCCCAGATAAAAATTAATAAGACAACACTATGTTGACCTACTAAGCAAAAAACACAACAGCCCAATAACTACAAACAGACACAGCTATTTTACTGCTTTGCTAAAAACTTCCCTCTCCCACCCAAATTGTTTTGTGGTGGCTTCTTTTGGCTGTATGTAAATTCCCTTGTTAAAATGCACACTTCCCCAAACAATCCCACCTATGAATGATTGCAACCTTTAACCCTTAGATTACATTTTCTCCTAATAGTTCACCCGAAGAGGCATTCTGTTCTGTTTTGTTTTTAAGCAGATTAGTAGTTATATTACATAAACCAAACAAGATACTAGGGAGCTTGATCCCAAGGGTCAAAACTGTAGAGGTTCGCACCAGAGACTCTGATCACTATTGTAATCTGCATGAGAGTTATGTTCTGTCTCAAGTAAAGGTTAACACATTGATCCTGTAATTTGAATAAAATTACCAAACTGCAGGTAGAGACCTTGTACCCTCCTGAAGGAAGGGAAATACAGTTTTTATGTGACTAACACAAAATATGTTATAGCATCAGAGTAGCAGTTAATCTGTTTCAAGTGTGCCTATGACAGAAGAATCTAACATTGCGTTTGTCTCTGCATGAGATGTTACAAGCCTTCTGCTGCCAGCATGGGCACTGTGACACTCTGCACATCATGTGTTTGACAATTTATTTCGCTGGACTTGAACAATGTTTTTTTCATTAACCCTGTGTTTTACTGGTTTTGTAACATTGGCTGTCTTCTAATGATATTTACAGCAGAGAGGGTTAATCTCAAATGGCTTTTTCCAAGATAGCTGAACACCTGGATAGTATCAATTTTTTATAGAAATTCAAATTTTTAACTCTTTGATTGCTAGCTGTAATTTGAAAAAATCTATTTGTCAATGTCAGGAGAATTAGACTAAACAAGTGAACAAACATAACAGCTTCCAAGAACTGTTTTCACAAGTATACTCGCAGTATAAATATTAATCCCCATTGTCCAACAATCTGTTCAATTTATGACTTTTTTTTTTTTTCAATTTTTGAATTCCAAATTTGAACGGACTAATAGTTTCCATATTGAAGGTATTTTCACAGTATAAACAAAGTAAGCATTTTCCCATGAAAAGAACACTAAAAATTTGAACAACATCCATCCAGCATGAGGGAAACAGCAAGATGTAGTCTCTCTCCAAATATAGAGCTCATGCATCCACATGGGACACCAAGTTCCAAACTGATTGGTGTGCAGCAACAGGACTTATGGCACCAGTAAATATTAACCTAGAACTGTCTAGCAGCCTAAATTGTCTGAGTGATATGTGGGCGGACAGTGTACTGTTTCTGATCTATTAAAAAAACCCTTCACTGGAATTTAGGTAATGAATGAAGCTGTAGAAAAAGTCTATGATTTTAAATAACTGGCTCCTGGAAATACGTTTGGGAAGACAGTATTAGAGACATTAGGATTTAATGTGCTTTTAGAGAATTATACATTTATGGTTTCAGTTATAATAAGTGATATTATGAATAGAGAAAATGTAAAGAGCCAAAAATTTACTGTACAATTCAGTAATATCCTAGGCTTTATGAGATGGAGTATCTATTCTAATTAACCAAAGAAGCAAACACCACAACCCTCCAAACAAACACCCACCCCTCAAAAAAGCAACCAAACTATTAACTGAGTACATAATTCAAGAAGAATTTTTTTTTCTTTTTAATAATTTTAAACCTGTTTTTCAGTTCGATAGTTGCTGTAAATCCCCAAAGTGTTTTCATTTCAGTAGAAAGAAAATTTCAGATAGTGAATGGTATGTACTATATTGGAATATACATTACTACAGGAGTTGAATATTCTGCTCCTGCTTTCACTGCCACAGTAGTTCATGAGATGTAACTCATCTGTCCCACTCCTCCATGATATTATTACTATTAATTCAAATCCTTTCTTTGGCTTGGAAGATGGATTTTAACCTGGACTGCCATATTTTAAGACATTTTTTGTGTCTGAGGGTTGAAAAATACTTTAAGCTCTCATGGTGAAGATGTTTTACTTCTCTGGTGTTACGTAAGAATTATTTGGGCCAGAAGTATGGTGGTGACTGTGTACAGTGGTGATGCACAGACTCAGCATTGAAATACCTTCCCAAATGAAATAGCAGAGTAGTTTGGAGCATATGTTTCAGCATCTCTGATGTCATTGGGTCTAAGTGGAGAATTATCTCCTTTTTACAGTAAATCAGTATCTGATTTAAACTGCATAACACCAAAAAAATAGTTAATTCCTAAGAACATGTGGTCAGATTGCTGAGGTTAAATATGTAACCTTGTGAGAAAGATGAAGGCTAGAAATGCCCTTTTTTGCATTTCTTACCTTCCAGTTCAGTCCAGGAATTTCAATGTTGTGGTTGACTTTCATCATTCCTATTTTAACTGTCTGATGCTATGATGAAAATTCTAGAGCCAACCTGACAATCGATTCTTATTGATAGGCCTTGAAATGCCTTTCACAGAAATTAAATTTATGAGAAGCTCCACTGATAAGCACAACAGAGCTCTTAGCAGCACCTGCGCATTCATCCAATTCTTTTCCTTATCCACTTGTGACTGAAAACTTTCTCCAGCAGTGAGTACAGTGAAATATCAATGGTTTTAACTGATAACTCAAAAGTCTTTTCTTGAGCTTCAGAAGGGTTTCAGCACAGGATCATTGGATAATTCAAGTTGGAAGGCTTAAATTTAATTGCAAGCTTAAATTCTTTGCTGTCTGCAAGCCTTTAGCATGTACCTGTTGTTCTAAAGGCTCCTCTGTGGTATCAAGTGACTCACAAACACGTATTAAAAATTTCAGCTTCCCACATGACCGGCACATTACTGAGCTGGAAAGCAAAGTCTGGAGAATTTATGAGAGTAGCTCAGATAACACAGGAAGCCATAACTAGAATGGAGTTCCTGACTTTTAATAATATTGACTCTTGACTCTGCTTTTGTCATGGTAATATCCACCCCTGTGGGAATGGGAACATGAATTTACTGACCACCAAACACATTTTTGATTATGTAGCACTCTTAAGAATATTTATTGCTAGTTCAGGTTAAATAATGACACATTAAGGAATCTTTTGAGGGCCACTTGCTTCTGATTTCATGGAGGCACATATGCATTCTTAAATTGTTATACAGATAATTGTAATCAAAGATAACAAAATGAAATTCAAACAAAAAGAATATTCTAGTTGGTGAAGTATAGGAATCTCTCATCAAGGCAAAATGTGTTTCTCTCTGCAGAGAGTCTGACCAACACAGCAGGACTAATGTATATTCTAAGTTCAAATGGTGGCGTAACATTTTTCATGACACAAATAATCATTGTGTATGCATTATATGACAGTTGAAATATGGTGGGTGCTTCCAGCAGTCTGGTGTTTCTAGTTCTGGCAATAGGTTGACATTAACCAAGAGGGGAAAATACACCTTCCTGTAACTCCCAGGCTCTCTTATCTAAATTTTCATTTGGCCAAAGTCCAGGATTTAGTTTATGACCTCTGATGAGTTCACAGTACAAAGCAGAAAACCCACAAATCTCATCCTCATAGTCTTACCCATTTCCCTTCTATTATAGTATTTCTCATAGTTGCTGTAAATTTCCATGCTTGTATTAACATTGCACAATTTATTGGCAAAGCAGTTTAATTACTTGTTTTTATTAACAATTAATTGATATTGGAAACCCATGCTCTGAGAATATTTATACACGGAAATTTTAGTTTTAATAACTAGGAAAAATAATAGTGTGTAAACTGAACTCTTTTTATGTGGCATATTTTGTAGGGGATTTTCCTTTCACATCTCATCAACTGCCAGTCAAATAGTAATTTATAACATTAATAAAATCTAAGTGGAGAATATCTGATGACAGAAACACTGTTTTCCTAAACTATAAGCTAAACTTAGTGTTTTAATATTATCACCTTAGGTGGGTACAATAAAATACCTTACACATTTTTCATTTATACGCCAAACTCCATTTTTTTCTGTTCCTTCTTATTATTAAAGTAAGATTCTGGCTTAATTTAATCCAAAGTAGTATGTTTTTAAAATTTCCTGAGAGGACTATTAATCTGCAGGAATGGAGTTTATCTGAGTTAGCTGAGGGACCTACTCTAAGTCAGCATTTTTCAACAGTGAGGTGGTAACATCTCTGGGGAGAATTAAGTCTTATAACAGCGATTCAAGAAGGATGTAGGAAAATGAAAAAAAGTTTTTCTTTTTCATTAGATATTTTTCTTTGGGGACCTACTAAAGGCTGAACCATTTATTGAATGTCCTGTAAGCATTTTGGTTTTCCTTCATAAGAGCAAGAGAACAGCTGGCTAGCTGCCGTGTTTTTCCTCGGGTGAGTGAGCAGCACAAGTGGTTGGTGGGGAAATTGCACCTTCAGTTCTCAGGGGGGATGTGCATCTCCTCTACTCAGCATGGAGAAGGGAGCTATGGAGACGAGCAGGATGCTGCAAAGGCCGGAGAACTGGCAGGGGCTTTGGGACTTTGACAGTATTTTGAAGACATCAGGTCATGTTCTGTGATCAGTCAAGCTAGAAATTCACGAAGCTACCACGACACATGATCTCTAACTGAGATCAGCTTGAGATCAGCATCAGTTTCACTCTATGTTCTCTCCATCTACTGGCATGGAATAAGGAAAGCTGGTTCAAAACATGGGCAGACATCACTTCAGTACCTTCTCAGTTCCTGCCCATCTTGTCTGCAACATACAGTCTAGCATTTGGAAAGTCCTTTTGTCTCATTTCTGTGATAGTGGAAAATTCTTTGTGCATGGCCAATACATGAAAGTAAATTTGTATTAGGAGTTAATTTGTATTATTTCTTACAATGGTGCTGCTCAGCAAATATCCCTTCAAATTTTATATTTATTGGGCTACCTGAGTACTTGACTTTCTACTGAGGCTTTAGTTGGTTCCTCACAGACTCCTCAAATAAATAAGAGCCTGGGTTTTGGTTGGCAGCTTGGATGATTTACAAGAATCTTTTCTGAGTTTAAAGGACTGGGTTATCTCTGATCCATAGGTACTTAGTTTGTATCTATTTTGCAAGCCCCTCTGCATCTTCCTCTTCACTGCCTTTAAAAAAGGGTGCATTTATTTCCCTGAATATTTGTTTAGATAAATTAGTTTTCTAAATTATGCAGTATAAGGAATTTTTATTTACCCATTATCAGTTGATCTACTGACACTATTTTAAAGAAGATTCATCTGCTTACAGTAATGTCCAAGAAATAATTGTATTTTATGCTGAAAATATTTTTATTTAATGACTTCCGGATTGCTCACTGGATAAGACACTGGAGGCCAGAGAATATTTTACCCTGTGAGCAAACAGTGAAGTAAAAAGGTCTGTACCCTTGACATTCCCAAACCAGAGGCAAACAAGGACAGAAGTAACTCATTTAGGCACTCTAGTGGTATGCTTAACAATGGAAGGGAAAAAATGGATGCATCACTGTAATTAAAATAGATTAAACAGACACGGAATTTATTAGTCATGGAAAAATCACAACTTCCAGCTCTTGAGGAGACAGTTTCTGGAAGGCTATTTTTGTGATATGATTGACTTTAAAATGGAATCCACAGTACTTTGAGAATTATCTGGAGGCAAGACCAACTAATGCATTCAAACTGTCATATATCAGTATTGGGAAAAGGAATAATTTGCAAATAACACTTCCAACATTTTCTGAAATATGCTGCTACTTGGAAGCTACTATGGTTGTCATCCTTTCCGCAGGCTAAGAAAATAGGCAGTACTCTGCTCCTTTGCATGTAGCATGGGATCACTCAAAATGTGCAGAACTTTTGGAGAAGGTGTAGAACTAAGTAAATGGTATAGGCCAGATGAGATCAGAAAAGCAGGAAGAAATCTAAAATTGCGAGTGCAGCTGGTCAAGACAAGCACAGCTCTATCCTAACACTTATTAGGTGATGCAGGCTTGATGACCATGGAGCTTCTTCTCTCCCTGCCATATAGTCAGAGATGCACCTGCTCTTACCCCAGCTCTTAAGCCAAATTGCTCTCTTCAAGTCAGTTTCTCCATCTATCATATCACCTGTTTACTTGGGACTTTGGGTGATGTAAGATTTGATCTTGATGAATTTTTCTCACTGGGAAATTCTTTCTTCTTTTATGACTACAAGTGTATTCAAGTACAATGACAATGACAATGACAATGACAATAACAATAACAATAACAATAATAATATTGTTTGTGCATGAAGAGATAGGCTTTTCTTGAAGTAAGGAGTCACAGGCTCATCAGAGCTTTTTGAAATTGTATAACATATTATATATGTGATGCTTCATAAACAGAGTTTATTATCATTGATTATGTGACGCAAGGAAGCAGATGCATTTTATAAACAAACAGTTCTAACACTTTTGAAGGGAGAAAAATACTTTAGGCACTGCAATAAAACTATCAACCATTATGACTGCAAGCTAATGCACTAAATTAATATCATATTGTGTGAAAAAGAAGAGGCATGATTCTGATATAACTTATTTTAATATTTCACTAGCTTAACACTCTTGACCTTAAGAGAATTGGATGACATTCATAAAACAGCAAGATGCGCTCAAAGTTAAGCAATACTTTTTATTGTGTGATGGGAAAGAGTGGGGGACATGAAACTCTTGAAGAATTTGGTATGTTTTTTCAGGTATCTTGAGACAAGCAGCAAAATTTAAAAGAAGATATGTTTATTAGAATGTTTCCAATTTTAATTCTCAGGGTCCTACCAAAGACTTTGAAATTGTCAACATGGCCCTTTATAAGTTTATTACTTGCCTATGAACTGGCATGTGTTTTAGATTTGTAAGAGGAAGTTTTCTAATGTACACTTTCAGTGTTTCTCTACTGTAAACAACTCTCAAATACAGAAAGTTGTACCGTGAGCCAAGCTGGACTTTTACTGGACACCAGGGTCAACTGCAGAACCAAGTCTGACCTTCAATCTCTGACTCCAATTAGTCACAGAACTAATTTATTTTTCATTTTCTAGACCATTTGTCTTCTTGGAAACCACAGTGACTTATATAATTCCAAGACTTACACTTGGAAAAAATTATTGTAGTGTGTTCATCTGTATTTAGTTTTAACACGTGTTCATACTAGTGATTTATACATTACAAAAGGTGCTAGTTTATTTGAATTAAAAGATTTTGTGGCTCTGTTAGCATTTGTGTCTGGAATGTGTTCTCTCAAGGAAGAATGTGGTATGATTTTGATCTTTTTATGTTTTCCTAAGCATTGGTACATAGATATACTGCAGTACATGTCAGGTTGTCATGTTTTAGCTATTTGGTTAAATTTTCTACTGCTCAACACTGTGAACAGCATGGCAAAACCTTAAAAAAAATTCAGTATCTATGAATTTAAGTGCAGCTGGCTGTTCAGTGAAAATGTTTTCTTTATGCTCATTGGAGATACCATAGCTGTATGATTTCCAGTATTAGCAGATCATATTCTGTGGTATAATGACATTATTTTTTCATCAGTGAAGAAGAATTACATTTCCTTTGTGGTACAGTACTGTGTACACACAATTGTCATGAACAATAACTAGAATTAAGCACATTGTTCATGACGTAGGATAAATAATAATTCCCTTTCTCTCCTTATGTTCTAGATAACATAGAAAATATATACATACATACAAACATGGCATTGATAAGTCAAAGTTAGTAGTGGAACTTTAGACAATGACAATCAAGAAGAATAAAAGCCTCAGAAAGGGATACTTGCTAGGGTATTCTCACCAGCACTTTGGATTTCAGAATGTCCCAGAGACTATCATCTTGCATCCATACTGTTTGTTCTAAGTCGCCTGCCCTTAGCCTGAGGCCCAAGCAGACTTTTTCTCTTCTGTGCTGTATTGCACAGGATAGCAGCCCAGACACAGAGGAATCACAGAAGAAATCAGTGACAGAAGGAACTACAGAAGGAATCACAGCATGTTCATGTAGTCTAGACATAGCCTCACTCTTCTGACAATGCCTTCCCAATATAACCTATTCTTAGGTTAGGCTACTGACTATCTTGAAAAAGAAAGAACAGCCTGGGAAACATGCTTCTCTACGAGGACATTCTGTCCTTGATACCTTCCTACAGCTATGGTGTCCTGGCCATTCTGAGGGTCAAATTTGCCAGTGCACAATTTCACCCTTCCTAGTTACAAAACCTTTTCTCTGATATGAAAGCATGTGCACTAAAACACCATGTTTTTTCATAAATCTATTAAAAATATGATTTAAAAAATCTTGTTGAATGGTAGTAATTTATATGTTAATTTTATTTGGGTCAAGCTATTTAAAGTTTGTTTTTTTCAATTTCTAGAGCTAATCTTGGAACACAATGTCCAGGGAGACAGACGATGGAAGAATTTTGAGGTTGATTTCTAAAAGCCTCCCAATTTTCCCATTGGTAGTGACTGTGGGATTTTTTGGAAGGAGTACGGAATGCGGTTTTTACAGTTTTCCAGTGAAACATCCAGAATGGGCATTCTCAGAGCCCTTTCATACTGTCTAGGTTAGCAGCCAAACCTTCTCCCACTCTGACATTTTAAACTCACTAGAGCTTGAGTTGGTAGATGCAGATGACATATCACTTTCAGTGACTTCGACAATCGGTATGAAAAGCACAGTACTGCTTATGTTTTCTTTAGAAAAATGAAAGGAAAAAAAGGATTAGTATACAAAGTAGCAAGTCAATGAAGTTGACGATGCAACCTTGGAGTTTTTTAGAAAAGCATGGGACACGGCCTAATTAAAAGCTTTGGGTGGAAAAATTGCATGTATGATTTAATGTTTTAGATATTCTGCAGCAAACTGTGGCTCAGGATCTCATTGATGATCCAGCTGCTTTAAAGGTGCCCTTGAGAGACTAATTTATCATCATGCACATACTGTAGTAGTCTGTTATAAAGATGTCTTTGAAGATTTTCTTGCAAGTCCTCTTCTGAGAGGCATGCTAGGATGGAGTTGAGACCCAGGAACCTGGGTGTGTCTGTGCTTTGCAGCACTGGAGGATCTGGGAGATCCTGAGGCTGACAAGGAAATTCATGTGCCTGATAGAATTGTCCTGAGGTCCAAAGGAAAAATAATACCTCAGTGATCTATAGTCATCAATTCCATCCTTCAAACCTTGTCTATCTATACATGCATATGACACATATCCATCTACATCTGTTCAGAATACAACTCAGTTTACCTGACTCAGAAAATACGCTAACTATCCTAAAGCTAATGTGTAAAGCCTATTGAAAGTCTAAATAAGCAAGAAAATGTGTAAGTGGGTGCTGCAGAAAATAAGACATCATAGAAGACTTTCATAGATAATGAGAAGAAAAAATGATGAGATGCTGTTTGCCTCATTATCTCCGAGAGGCATTTTGGGATAAAAAAATTTTCATATGAACAAAAGCTCAGGATGCTTCAAATATCTGATTCATTGTACTTGTAAAGTGATAATTTATGCAAAAATCAGCATGCAAAAATGGAATGTCATATGGCTTTCCTTTTCGAAGTAGAACCACACCCGAGTATTGTATGAAGGACCAAAGACTTCAGATGAAATGTTTGGTATTTTTTCTCCCTGTAACATAGCATAGAAATTTATGGAAAATAACTTCTTGATTATGAGATTAAAGTCATTGTTATTTTTCCTGGAATATACTACCAAAAGTCTAATAAAAAGGTTTTGCTGTTTCAATCTTTAGATATGCATCTGCACAAGAGATATTCAGAGCATCACATTCCTTATTTCTAATGACTCTGAGAGATGGCACTTCAATCCATAAATTCCTGCATCCATAAGTTCACTAAGATACGGAGCCTGCTTTTTTTGCTTTAAGTTTCACCCAGAACTGTTTTTTGTTTACGTTTTCCATTCTTGCTATCATTACTAGTGCACATTGTGACCTCAGTGGACTTCAGGATAGAAAAAGGAGAAACCTCTGATTGATTCCTAAAGATAGTGAGCATCTATTTTGCACTGGATATAAAAGGAATTGCAGGAATTCTTTGTGTTTCAGATAAAAAGGACATGACATGCACTAGATTGCTGGCTACCTCCAGTCATTTCCAATACAATTATGGCAGTCAGTTTGTGTAAAGGATGAGTAAAATAATAAAGAAAATAAAAAACGATTAGCAATAGCATGCCATACAGGAAAAGTGTAAATCAAAGTGAAAAAAAAAAAAATCCATAACAACAAGAGAAAAATATGCAACAATCCAAGGAATAAGAAGAAGATGGAAAGAATAAGAAGCTGTTGGGGAGGAGGTTTTTCAGAACTAGCAACACATTTATGTACAGAATTTGGAAATGCATACTAGGCAGATGTACAGCTTTGCCTTAACAGCAAGAGAGCCTGAGGCCTGACTCAGTGTTGGATTCATATACCTCCCATATTGCTCAAAACTGAGAGTCTGAATTTACTAGCTCAATCTGCATTTAATATTTAAGTTATCGAGACTGCAACAATGAATTCTCTTATTCTCAAAGCAGACACAGGGCTGTGGCACAGCTCTGTTCCCACTTAGCAACGCAATGCAGTCATGGACCCAGTCTCAGTCCACATTGGGATGAGATCAAGTCACTAAGTTTGGAATGATATTTTAGCTCATCTGTTCCTCGGCTCTGGATCATTTATATCCAAGCTTTTGCTTTGTTTTCTGTCCTGTTTTCTTTTCTGTCCATTGCCTCTCTGATTATGGGTATTAAGTCTGGGGACTGAGCCGGGTTGTGTTGTATCCATACTCACTTCCATTGTTGGCAAATCTTTAATCATTTGTCTCCCAAAACAGATGGAAATGTTTGCTTACTACAGTCTTATGACAGGAATCTTGAAGAAAATAAATTAATTTTACTCGAGTGAAAGCATCGCAAAACTGCTGCCAGTAGGAAGGAGGGTAGACATCAAAAAGTAGTGCACCAAAAGGAGGATTTTAACTTGAAGAAGGCTTCAAATCTTACTTTAAATCCTATTTTACAATAGTTTCTTGGCCTGTTCATCAGCTGCAGAAAAAGTTCATCAAGAGCTAAGCCTTATTGCTTATTCTATGGTGCAGGAGGGGTTGTGATTAAAGCTGGACACATTATAAAACAATGCAGTTACAACTGAAGGAAACAAGTTCAGGTTCGGTAGACTCACTAATTTGGTTCTTTGTAGTATATATTTTTTACTCTAAGCTGCTGGAACAGCTGTAAATAGCAAACCTAAGGTGTATTCCTGTAGACAGCAGCTGAGCTAGGGAGAAACATTTAGCAGAAGGATTCCTTTGAGACATACATGTGGGTTGTTTTTAAACGGGATTTGTTACTTAGAGGGCAAGCTACCAGTTATTCTGTTTTCTGTTAACTTACAGGGCTGTTGTCTTCCGAGCATAGAAGTCTTTATTTTTATTTGCCATTAGTCTCTGAAATGAAACAATTCCAGTTACTTGCTACTGTTGTTGCTGCTGGCAAGAAAACTACTTTTACAAGCCATACAACGAAGTGTAATAGTAATATCTTCCTGAGACTTGCTGTTTGATACACCTTTACCTTATTTAACACTGGGGCAATGCCAGCTGGGACCACCCATTCTTGGAAATATAAAGGACCAGCACAAATTGGAAAAATGTTGATTGTTGAATCATTGTGTGGTATATCCAGTTCCAGTTCCTCGGGGCAACACTTATCCCAGCCCACATGGAATACCAGTCACAGACAGAAGCTCTGAGCTTGACTGTGGCTCATATTCAGGAAAACTTTTTTTATTCAGAAAGGGTGCTAATGTGTATTTTAACAATTAGCATGCGTTTTAAAGCCTTTTGACTTCAGTGGCTTTTAGACACATTCATAAGGTCTTGTGGGCAAAGGTCTAAGCTGGTAGACATCATTTTTCCCTGAAGAATTTTATGAAGCTTATGTGACCCTCTGCCAGCATTTCACAGATGCTTAAATTTCTTTGTCTTACTGACACTTCTGCAGTGACATGAAAGTTACTACTGTGTTTTCAAGTATGTAAGTACAAAAGTGGTATTTTTGATTTACCCACTTTAAGACAACAAACAGGCTTACTGAAATAAAAGGATCACTATTAGTTGATTATCAAAATAATCTTAAAATAATTTTGCTTAAAAAAATTCCATTAATCCAAAAAACTGTCTCAGGATAAAATGTGTATTTAGATCAACAAGGCCTTGGTTTCAACCAGGATAACATTATGAGGAAATTTAATCAGATTAATAGACTTGTCACTCCTGCTGGGAATTTAATAGAAAGCACTGTTCTCTGGTTCAGCTTTCGGGTACTTTTAATAGATTCCAGCTCTAGAAGAATTAACAACTTTCATAGTACTTAATCTGTTATCAGAGTATGAAACTACTGGCAATTCTTACAATGTATATGAGTAATCAAGCATTTAGGTACTTGTGCAGTTAGATATCAAGATAAAATGAAATACTGGGAAGGAAGATATCAGTGGATTAATGTGCCTTTAATGCACCAATGTGGATTAAATGTGCTGGTGCCACATTTAGTGCCACATTTAGTAATTAAGGCTGTTTGAAAGGAATTTGTTGTTTCATGAAGTAATCCTGTGCATAAAAGCAGTCACTGTTTCACAAAGTCACATAGGATGTCTTAGTCAGAAAAGTCGTATTAAGTTTTGAAAGAGATTTCATAATATGCCAAACTCTTTTCATAACACTGTTTATAAATGTACTTTGCTGGGGTTCTGATTTTCCTGGATATAAATTTCTTCTTTGAGAGGGATGTGTTTCTTCTAACGGCAAGATTTGTGAAATTAAAAATCTGGGATATCTGTAAATATTTCTTCATCTAACTGAATGAGGATTATATACAAAACAGAAGTCCAGTAATGCATTTTAGTAAGGCCTTCCAGATTTCAGCAGTAGCAAAGAGGTCTGCTGAACTGGAAAAGAGCTGCAAATGGTGTTGAAGCAAGTCCAAAGAATGGTAACAAAGCTGGTGAAGTGTCTGGAACATAAGTCTTATAAGGAATGGCTGAGGGAACTGGGATTTAGCCTGGGGAGAAGCAGAATCATGGGAGACCTTACTGGCCTCTACAACTATCTGAAAGAAACTTGTAACCAAGGGCAAGTCAGTTTCTTTTCCTGGGTAAGAAACAACAAGACAAGAGGAAGTGGCCTCAAGTCGCACCAGGGGAGATTTGGATTGGAATTAGGAAAAATTTCTTCACGGAAAGAGTTGTCATACATTGGAACTGGCTGTCCAGGGCAATGGTGGAGTCATCACGACTGAAAGTGTTTAAAAAATGTGTGGATATGGTACTTGAAAACATGACTTTGTGGTGAAGACAATGGATGTTGACAGTTGGACCTGGTGATCTTGGAAGTCTTAATCATTGCATGATTCCACTAAATATCCATGCAGCACTATTCTAGACAATGAGCAAGGTCTGAAAACATCCCAGGACATTTATATCTACGTTTACATTTACATTTACATTTACATTTACATTTACATTTACATTTACATTTACATTTAAGAATTTCAGAATTACACCTGCTAAAGCTAACACATTTTGTAAGGACTCGATGAAATGTTTTGATGCATTAGCCACTGTCAAAGATTAGGATTCAAGATGAAAGCTAACATGACAGATAATTATCCAACACATGCCTATGCTGAAATTCTTACACCTTTCTTTGGTACTTGCATCTGGTTTACAACCATCATAGATAAGGTGTTGATTGAACTTCAGCAGCAAAACAATAGAATGGCAGATGTTGGCAACACTTTGAGATAGTTTATAATGTTTTCCTAAAATATTTTCTGTGCCAGGTGGTATGAATGTATTTGAATGTACAGCTAGAGAAAGAGCTTCATGGCTAATCTGTTAGATTGTTGTAACGCTTTTGATAAGGGGTAATCATTATAGATTTTGCGTCTTTGTATTTTACTCTTGACATAATACCATAAAGAATAACATTTAGCATGGAATCATACCACAAAACTTAGCTTTAATTATGAAGGGGGGGAAAATATATTCTGCAAGTCAGTAAATTTTCCTTATGCTTTTTTTCTTCTAGGTGTAACTGTACAAATTTATGTAGCATGTCACAGAAATACATATATCATTGACTTCTTTATGAGATGCAATTAGAAGTAGTGAAAGGACAGTAAAAAAAAAAATAGAAAAATACCCAGTCACTCAAGTCAATAAATCGTATTTAATTTCAATCTGTGACTTTTAAAAATGAAGCAATATAAGCACACTTCAGGAGAGATGATCTTCATTCATGTGACAATACCGCTGAGTCTCCAAGAAAATAATCCTTTGCTATTATTTTTAATTTTCTCTGGTCAAAAAGACCATAATGTGGGGCAGAAATATCACATAGGTAGTGAACACCACGTAATTGTGGAGAGTGCTAATGCTGTGGGTGGGTGGAAACCTTGGTGAGTGTGCTGCAGTTCCCACACTTTTGTAAGTTCGTTTATGTTAGTGGCAAAGACTCAAGAACATATATGCTTTTGCACATCATGTCTGAAGGCCATATTGCAGGGTTTTCTTATCTCTGTATCAGTTTGGCAAATCTTAATTTATCCATTAATAAGCTAGTCCATTGTCCTAGAGTAAAAGACAGCAGGAGACAATGAGCTATTTTATTATTCTCTCATCACCTTAGTTCTCTCCCCGTATTTCCAAGGAAACAATTCATGTGGAACAAACATGTGCAAAGAACACAAGATCCACATAAAAGGGCACCAAGCATCCTGTTTGTGAATAGTTGTCATGTAGTTGCAGCCAGCTGCCAGCATGTAATGATGATTTATGCTTTGGCTACCATTTGCTTGGCTTACTTGTGATTGGCTTTTAATCCTGCCTAGATGGAATGAATGAACTGCTTTCAAAAAACATGGCACTTGAAATGAGCAGTTGTTAAAGCCTTTCCTAATCCATCCATCAGCTGAAGGACTCTAATCAGTCTGGTTGTAACACTGCTGAGCAAAACTTACAGAAAGTGTAGGTGGACAGCAGAATGCAGCTCCAAGATGAGCATTCGGGCAGAAGGAGAAGCAGCCATGCCAGGTAGTCATGCTGATTTTTCTAGAGTGCTTACAGAAGCTCTGATCAAGAGAGATCTTGAGAAGGATACTTTATCTTGCCAAGAAGATAATAGACAGAAGCACAGTATAATAGACAGAGAAGAAGGAATATTATGGCAGAGTATTTGTCATTGGCAATCATCTAGGCTGAAGACCTACGAAATCTGTTTGCGTGAGGCCTCTGCTTAACTGGCCAGAAATAGCTACATGTAATTACCAAGTTTTCAGTTGAATAATTTGGCAAGCTTATGAAAGCTTATGTGTAGAGGGTTTCCATCGTCTCATGTGGTCCGTGTGTTTGTGAAGGGTGAGAAACACTTAAACTGAAACAGGCCTGATGTATGGAATCTTCGCTGGACCAGCATTTTTAACTTCATTTCCAAGGTGAATTACTCTTGAGCTGGGAAGTTATGCTAATTAATTCCTAGCCAACATGGCTTCTTGGCTTACAAAAGAGAGCAAACAAAGCAGGGACAGCAAAAACTTTCATAACCATAGTGTTATAAGTTAGGAAAAAAAGCCAACCCAAAACAAACCCGCAAACCTTCAAAATGTCTTATAAAATTCAAATGCTGTTTCTGTGGATAAAAGGCCTTGGGAAAGACACTTTCTACCCATGCACAGAGTAACAGTGTATGTCTACTCCTGAACCCTCTATGAGCCATAGAGAAAGTGCCTAGAATACAATATTAGGCAACTGACCTAAAAATAATACCTACAGTACACATAATACATGTTAACTGTGAACTGAAAAATGAATGGAGGAAAAGAAGAAATTTGTACTTTTTTTTATTATTATTTTTTTAAACATGGGTAATATAAGAATTCCTCAGATTTAAAATTTATTATTTTAAAGGCTTCAAGATGCCCTACTAGATTTTTCCTGGATGTCAACTGAACTACATGAATGATTCGGTTTTTATTTATATATAAACTCCAATTTTTTAACTTTCTAATTCTCTCCTTTCCCAGGACTTTTAAATAAAAAGAAAAAAAATCTTCCTCTCCCTTCATTCACAGAAAAAAAGGAAAAAACTACAGTCCCAAATATCATAGCAAAGATTCATATTCAGTTTAAAAGGAAAGCTATAAATAACCAATATAACATCATTATTTTCAGGCAAGATTGAACATGTAGGTTGTGTACAACAGATTGTAGAATACAATGTGCACATGTGTGTCCTCAGTGAACAGTTTTAGTGAGTGGAACTGTCTACCTTATAGGTAATTAAGATATTCTTTCAATTTTATTTCCATAAACAAATGAATGACCACATAATGAGGAACCTCTAAGTTACCATTTCTTGGATGAGGACTCTGTGTCTCATTTTGTGTTAGAAAAACCCATGGAAATGGCCAGCTGAGTTTACCATTGATGAAAAAATTCTATTAAATAACTGATTCAAATAAAGTTTTATGAATAGGAATTACTGAAAGACAAAGAATTATTGAAAGGCTGCTTTAAGTTTCCTTTTTGGCATATGGGAAGACCCCAGATGTGAGCTCTGATTAAGAACCCCAGAAAAACCATTTATTATTTTCTCAGCTGAGAATATGCAGGAACTGTAATGGACTGGACCTGAATGTTTTTATCAGTTGCAAGGGAAATGATTTTTTCAAGAGGTTGAGAAGAATTATGTCACTTGTAGTGATTTTCAGGTCAGCTATCTTCATCAGTATTTACTTAACTACAGGGAATTCTAAAGAAAAATGTAGAATAAAATATGCAAACACTGCTGAGCTTAGAATATTGTTTATATGAAGCAGCTTTGATTTGTGAAGGTTGTATCTTAGATACTGCCCTGAAATATGCTAGAAAGTGTGAAGCACTGGGAGAAGTGAGAGAACACAAACAATGTTTCCTTACTAGTTGTAATTTTTTAATATTATAACAATAATTTGGAGAAAGAATAAGACACAGTTAAATCCATTTTAAAATGCTGCTAATAGAAAGGTTGAAATAAAACAGGTAGCAAAAATCAACATGACAACCCATTATTAAAAGCTATGGAAATTTGGGATAAACACATATATGTGTGAGATATATTTTTTTGTTTCTTTAAAAAAAAATCCAAATTTTTTTGTAAAAAAGTTTTGGTATTATGCTCAAAAGTTGCAATTCAAAGACCACTATGAAAAGCTTAAAATGTTGGGCTATACAGATTTCATCCTTATTCCAGACAGAAAGCAAAACAATTACCTTTTTTTTAGATAATTCTTTCTCTTTCAAGAAGATTTCTTTCTGTTTTGTGATCAATTTCTAGGTTAATAGTAAAAGCTAACTGTCAACTGGAAAATTTAAAACATAGAATCTCTTGTTGGAAGGCACATGAGCAAATTCAGATACAATAAATATTTTATTTATGCTTTAATGTATTTTAAATATTGAGCAATGCTTTATATAAATCTTTTCATAAACTTTAACTGTTAAGATTTGGAAGTAAAGACAGGAGGAAGAGAAAGTAATAGCTGGAAAAGAAAATGTTTTATTGAAAGAAGTGGCAGAACTCATGGTGACTTCAATTTTACTGGAGCTAAAGTGTAAGTCATTGTTTGGCTTTTAGTCAAATGAAGAGAAAAATATTTTTTTCTTCCTATTTACTTACTACTTGAATTCAAGAACATCTTTCCTGGAATTCTATGTTTAAAAGGGTTCATTTTTGCTTTTTTCCTCTAGTGTTCTTATCTGTTTCTTTGAATTATGAACAAAGAGGTGATTCAATTTTCTTATGGCTTAGTGGTAGGATGTCCCAGGGTTTTGTATTGCTGCTGTTTTCTCTGGACAGAGGAAGGTCCTTCAGGCTTGCAATCATGAACAGTTTCAATGGCCAAAAGGCAATTAATTACCTCAGGATGAGAGGGTCTTTTCAGCTAGCAATTGAAAAATTAGCATATAGACCTAACTTTCAGCTTGCTGTCAGTCTGTCTTAGTGGCAATCACATGAACTTGAACACTAATTTGGGGTCTTAAACTAAATAATTGTTCTTGTTGATTACTTCTGACTATATGTACAAGAGAAGTAAATTTGTTGTAGGAGTAATGACTCTGATAAATAAGAGTCATTAGCAGTGTCATTAATTTACATTCAGTTTCTTGGTGATTATGGGAAAATTATGGTCTCCTGAAAGACGACACTGCTCGAAGTGAGCATGTGTGATACAGCAGGATGATCTGGAGATGTGAAGTTCAGGTGATTTTGTGTAAGTTCCTCAAGTGTAACCCCACTGCTTTGTATGAAATACCTATAACATATAACACAGAAGAGTACCTAGTTTTAGATCTGTTAACAGCAAATCTAAAAGTAAGTGAAAAAACATAAATAAATTGACTTTACGGAATGACACCTTTTATTTTAAGGATGGCTATGTGCTATCAATCACTAGTCACCTGATTTAGAGGGTGAAGCTAATGGAAGGTAATTATATTTCACTGTGAAAAAATTGGTGCCAAAATTATCTAAGTTGATAAATGAGGCGGCTCAGTGCTAGTAATTTTTACACTAAAAAAATATTCATAATTGTATCCCTGACATCAGGGATGTTCTTCTTCACCTCTTTTCCCTACGCTTCCCCCACATGCTGTAATACACACATTGTGTAAAATCCTAGTGTGAAGTAGGGACTGCCATCTAGTATGAGACACTGTGTGGGGAATGAAGAGCTCTAATTTCCAACAGAACTTTGTCTTTTATCTGTTAAACATCCCTGGGTAAAATCCTTTAGCCCTTCAAACCAGTGATTCTCTATCCAGTGTAAGGCAAATGGCACTTGTCTAAGGTTTTTGGTTTCTTCTTAGGGGTTTCAGAAGTTAAAGGGGCAGTGGGATGTATGAGGCATGTGGATTCAGCATGCCTTGCACAATGCACAGTGCCTTGCAACGGCAGCAACAATATATAGTGAATGCTATTAATTACATTTGGTAATATATATAACAAACTGCACAATCCAGTCCCTCAAAGAGTTCTGTTCAGTCTAGTGGCAATACTTGTGAGCTCACAGGATTATGGTTTAAGTCTGTAGGGCCAATAAGGACAATTGCAAAATATAAAACAAATATGCAGCCAGAATTCTCTATCCACATTGCCTATGCATTAAGTTACTTAAAATATTTTCAACAATTATTTGTGTTACAGATGGCTTTTAAAACACGTTGTTCTCCTTTTAATGTTTAAGTGCTTCAGATATCCCTTGGACAAGTGCAGTTAATTAATTACAGCAAAGATTTCCCAGAGTCTCATGAAAGCACACTTGTCAGGCAATCTTTACTATTATTTTAATCTCCATTGTTACACAGATTGTTTATGTTAATCTTCTCCTGCCCTTTTTACTGTTCCAGGCAATTTTGTGGCAGAATTGAAAGTGGAGGAGGCTGAGACAGACAGCATGAGGCATGACAGTCGCTCAAGCTCTCCTAGCTTGTGTATGGTTTTATGTGCTTCTAATTATCAATGTGTGGGAGTTTTGTCAAAAAAAGCTGGGCGTGTGGTTCCTTTTGTTCTTCTGTGTCTGTTGTGGTTTATATTCTAAATGGGACACAAATGTGATTTATAGTGCATGGCATGATGCAGTTAGGGAAAATTGGTCTTTTCCAGGCAACACAAACATGAGCAGGAGAAAGAGTGCACGTGAACAGTATGTTCCTCTCAGTGGAGGAGAAACACTCTACTAAAGCTCACAGAGAGTGTAAACAACATGTGAGAAACCCTCTTCAAAAAAGGAGAAAAAAAGTCAATGGCTTACTTCACTGCATCTAAAAATACGCACAATTGAAAGGCAGAGCTGCGAGAGATCAAAGACAATAGGCTTTCAGCAGAGTCACCCTGAAGTGTGAAAAGCACCACCAAGATGGCATGGAAAGTTCTGTGTACTGACCAGCAAAGCACATGTGGTAACACCCGGGTTACCTTCTGGGCAGCCCAGTCCTGGGTAGTGCAGCTCAAAGAAGAAGATTCACAAGAGGCCCTGGCCAGCTCCCTGCAAAACGTGGGAAAATTATTTCCAGGCCCACAATCTCTTATCAGCTTGTAAAACAGGAGGACACAGTAAGGTGACTGGTCTGAAAATGTCACGATTAAATTGTGTGATTTGGGAAAAGAAAACATAAGAGGAACAAGCCTTTTCCTTATAAAAAAAATCACTGCATAAACACAGAGATTATTGTGATTTAACTCTTCTCCCAATGGGCTGCTAATAAAGAACACTTCATATTTAGTTAGTGAAAATAAAGTATGCAGAAATATATTGGAGGGCTTGATATTTATCCAACTCCTGGCTCCTGATATATATTCTCAGAACAACTGGAAAAGAAGTTACAAGAAATCTGATGGAACCCACTGGGTTTTGTTTCTGTAATTAAATGGTGCAGTAAAGCATATCACCTGAAGCTCAAGTTTTTAGTACAGAGGTGATCATCCCAAGCCAGTTTTTGGAAAGGGCCAGTCTTACCCTACTTCTAAAGACTTTAAATTCCCTCAAAAAGACATAGTTCAAGCTCCTTATTTTACTACTGGTAATTTGGTAATCATCAGCGTATGAACCTGAAATGAAACACAGAGATGATTTGTGAGAAGAATGAATACATGGATATATAACCCAAGGGGCAAAGATAGGAACCAAACATTTAATTAAAAGGAGTTATTCCAAAGATAACACTTTATAGCAAGTGTCTGGCTTCTGCAAAGCTCAGTCAGTGGGTGGCATGTTGTCTACAGAGGCCTTATGTCTCTGTTTTAAGTACGAAGCATGTTCTTGCAATGGGTTAAAAGAATCTCGGGTGTTTGGATTCAACCCGGACTCCTTGTTTGGAAAGGACAAGACTGGATCTGTGGATTACTCTCACCCCTGAGAACACTGCAGTCTCATTTCTAAATTCTTTAGTTCAGAGCTAAAGAAAAAAAGAATGAAGAAAAATGTGGTTTCAAATTAAAATGGATTCTTGAGTGTGGCAGTAAAAAATAAACAAGCAGTACTACAAGTATACATTGTCTGCAATCTGTATTATATTTGCATACAGGAAAAGGCAGGGAAATGCTTTGCTGGTTGGAACAGAGAGAAAAGTGAAAACCTATGTGAGGAAAAGTACAACTTTTTCAAACTGTATGGATTTTGACTCTAAAAAGAGACCTGCTTTTAGCAACAGAAATATCTACAAAGACTTTCTAGAATTTTGCTCAGGTCCTTGTTTCTAGTGTTGTCCCCTACCTCATTACAAACACACAACAAAATGCTGTGCTATGACAAGAAAACTAAAACCACTTCTGCCTCAGGGTATGCATGCTTTACTTTACTGGATTATATTGCTTCATTCCTGATGTTTCATCCACTTACTTAAATCGTTCACAAAACATTTGATTTGTGTACATTAATGCAAAACACATTCAACTGGAAGTTTCATGCATTCTTACTCTCCCCACTTCAGGTATTTACTGTTTACAGCTGTGGAAATTTCGTACTTTGGCACCTTTCAATTCTGAAGTCTAACCATATTTAGATTTTAAACTGGCTGATTTAAATGAACAGGTCTTTATATACATATGTGTTTTTTGGGTAGTCTGAAGTACGAAATCTTAGAGTCTTCTTTGTTTAAGGTGTTCCAAGGTACATGGAATGTAGAGCTTTTAAACTCAAAATTTTAGAACCTCGAACAGCAGAAGAAATACTGGACAAATTTACCTTTTCTTTTAAAAATCCACTAACTCTATTAAAATAATTTAATCTTAATGAAAGTAGGAAAAGCCTCTGAAATATTCAATGGCTTGTGTTACCTGTGGTCTTTCTTGGTCTTCTATTTATTTGCAGAATTTGATTTTCAAACCAGCACAGGTATCTGCAACTGTATATCTACTTCAAAACTTCTAAGCATGGTAAAATCAGTTATTTTCTGGGATAATAATTTATCCCAACTCTGCAGATACTCTTTTTACTTTCTTGAACATTTAAAGTGGGAATGAACATTATTTGCCTTTGGAAATAAGCAACTGAATCCAATAAACTTACCTATAGTTGCACTGGGACTGATCTCCGCCCATGTATCTTATGGGTTTTTTCTGAATCATATTGACAGAGTATTTTAGAGTGTATCAAAGGGTAATGTTTCCAACAATCATGTTTATTCCGATAGTTATTGTGTTGTCCCCAAGAGATGCCACCTCTCTTCCCTAATGAATTCCCTGTCAACTAAAGCTCTGAGGCAGCTCATGCCACATTTCCCTGAAAGCAAACAAAAAACAGTAAAGCCTTTTGAACTCCAGAGCTTTATTTTAAAGTGAAAATGTGCAATCAAAGAAATGCAGAGTGACAAACTTTTATAAATCTGAGCCATGCGGGGCACGGTGGGCAATGCTGGCCCAGGTTCTGTGTCTGTCTGCGGGACAAGGAGCAAGGATGGCTGGCTCCAGGCTGGCTCCCTGTCCAGACACCTGCAGTGCTGCTCTGGGAAAGGCTCTTCTCTGCTCAGGCTGGCTTCACACCTGCTCTGCTCCTCCTGTGTAGTCCAAGGTGTGCACACGGGCGAAGCTTGGCCAGGCTGCCCAGCTCACCATCCTCCCTCTGGAACATTCCAGGGGCTGGAGCCTCTGCTCTCAGGGCAGGGCCACCAGGACCTTTTCTGCCTCTCTTCTCAGCTGGTTGTTGGGCTGCACACTGCCACTGAAACCTGACCCTGTCCTCCAGAGCTCCTGCATCCTGTTATCCTTCATGTCTGTTCCTGGCTTATTCCATCTGCCGGGCAGCACCCTCACCTTACATTTTGCTGCATTTTACTGTTTCCCTTTGATGTCAATCTTGTAATCCACTTTTCATTTTGCTTTTTTTTATTGTTGTTTTCTCCTTTTTTTTTTTTTTTTTTTTGGCACATACCAGGAGATTTGTTTTCCCCTCCATCAGCCATCTGGTGTCTATCCATTATCACCTTTTGGAAAAGTGCCTGATTTTCATCGGGCCAGAGTCTGTTTAGTTTGAGCTCTCTGTAGACTGAATTCCTGGAACTTGAACTAGCTTGAGAGTTTTGATTGCGGGGAACTGAGGAGTTATTTTGAGACCTGCAACATGGAAGGCAATGTAATTACGTAGAAATAGGAGAGATCATGAACTTAAATTCATCTTTTAGACATTTAATCTCTGCTGGAGTGAGTATATGGTAGTTTTTAATGGATATGTAAAATACAGATGAAAACTAATACACAAGGGGAAGAAAATCAGCGATGCAACAAACGGAGGATGATTGCATAACAAATAATAAAGCTAACATGTCCCTTTTTGGAAAAACTCATGCTTTGATCCACCATTATGTTTATCTTGAAAACATATTGTTTATCTAGCAGAGTATGTGGTTGGCTTCTGAGGTCTCTGTCATATGGTGAAAAGGCCAGTTTGCTGCGAGTAGGAACATTAGGAAAAACCATGTAGGTCAGCCAGGATAAAACAGAGAGTCAAACTATTGCACACTTTCCCTGGAATAAATGACTAGTTACAGGTCAGCACGTGCATTGGGATTCCTGGCAGTTAGAGAAGGTCACCATCTGTTAAAGGAAAAAACAAGTCCAAAATTAAATAAATGAGGTTAATCACCTTTTCTCAGACGACCCTAGTTTTCCCTCAGAACATTAGGGATTAGATTTAAGATTGCCGAAGATTGCCCAGTAGGGAGAATCTTGTACTTAAATGAAGGAAGCAACTAGTTTGAAACCCAGGCTTTAACAGTCAAAGTTTAAATAAAATTGAGCGTAAAAAATTATATTTATCTAATGGGTTTTGAAGTACTAATGGAATTTGGGGATGGATTAATATGTCCAATTTAATGGTGTCTAACAGATAGAGATGCCAAGACTTCCTTTGGGGTTGCTGAAGTACCATAGCTTTCCCCAGAGAAGATGATTTTTGAGCCCTCTTCAAAGGATACGAATTGCACTCAATTACTTGAGTGCAACTCAGGCTCACATATCTCTTAATACTCACCACTATGAGGACTTTATTATTCTTTGCTGACTGGAGGAAGAATTTAAATGTTGGTTGTCTATGACTTAGAAGTCAATAATTTGGGATAAGTAGATGCCTAATTTAGTTAATAGATATGGTAAGAGCCTGGCAATGCGCTTCTCTAAATTATACATCTACAGATGCTAGATAAAAATATGACTAATTTCCAGTAGTGTTGCTCTTTGTAAGATTATAATTTTTTTTATAGATCTGAGTTTTCATTTTCTAACAGCATTTAATTGCAGGTGTGGGTTTCAGATGAATTGATCTCCTTGGGTTCCTTTCTTAAGGAATTAGAAACAATATATTCTTTTCAGAGACAGAATTATTTATTTTTTAGGTTGCCCTTATAAATATAGACCAGTTAAGTAATATTATTGGAAAAATAAACGAAATAAGGTACCTGGTGAGGACTCCACAAAACATTGACATAATAAGAATTCCAAATCATGACTTTAAAGTTTCTTCTTGGAGGAATAAACACCTATTTTCTATTTAGGATGTAAACCACAGTATACAATTAATTACAGTAATTTCATGAGTATAAGGCACATCGGAGTATAAGGCTCACTTTATTTTTTTTTTTAACAGCGAGCACTTGTGTGCAACAAAGTAACCAATTAATAACAATCGCGCCAGCCATGCTGTCTTGGGTTACAATACAGGATGTGATCCAAGTATTTATTCTATCATCATCTGTTGTGACTGGGTGGGGCAGTGATCCTTATCTCCTTGGGAGATACTCTGCTAATGGGCCATCCATTGAAACCAGGTGGGCCATTGTTCTTTATCTTTTTCACAACCCATCCTTCCTCCAGGGAGGTATCTTCTGCTAATGGCCCACTGAGTCCCATTGTGTGACTGATAAAATTACTGCATCCCACTGGGAGTTGCTCCAGCCAGGGGGTAGAGCTCAACATTTCTTACCTAGATAAAAACTGAAATTCTGGGACACTAAGGTTGCCCTTTTTTTCTCTGCCAGAGGAAAATTGGACTTTTTTTCCATGTCATTGCTGGACCTACGGAGGGAGGCTGCACCCTTCTACAAGACCACTGCTTCAACAGAACCACATCTGTCACTAGAAGAGGACTGCAGCCAGCATTTAATGGGACTGCTACCAACACCCTGACTGACGTGTGTCACCCTGACGGGGTGTCAGGTTGTACTCTGACTCTGTCAGTGTTTGGGGTTTGTTTCTTTGTAGTACTGTATTTCTATTTTGATTTCCTTAGTAAAGAACTATTATTCCTAATTCCCATATCTTTGCCTGAGACCCCCTTATTTTCAAAACTATAATAATTTGGAGGGAGGGGGTTTACATCCTCCATTTCAAAGAGAGGCTCCTGCCTTTCTTAGCAGACACCTGTCCTCCAAACCAGGACACATGCTGAGCCCTGTTGAGCCCCACAGCCCTGCGCGGCTTGGCTTGCAGCTCGCATTTCTGGGTTGGCAAATTTCCGAACTTTGTCCATATATAAGGCGCTCCAGAGTATAAGGTGCACTTCTGGGTTCAGACCAAAATTTTAGTCAAAAGGGTGTGCCTTATATGTGTGAAATTACTGCAATCTTCTCATGATTCCCATACTGATTTGTGAATTCTATTAAATATTTCGGGTTCTTTGTTCAGTACCCACTGGATCAAGACATTTGTCTATCTGCTAATGTTGCTGTGTTTTTTCAGTTTTTCGGTTTTGTGTATGATTAGCCTCCACTGAATCTCTTTGAAAGAGGCTCTGCCCATTAGTAGATTGCCCAAGGAAGGACAGAAGATGGTGAGAGGAGTAAGAACCATATAAAGGTAGCCTATGGCAGACAAGAACATTACTGTTAGCAAAGCTGCTTGTGAAAATCAGCAGTTCACAGATCGGTGTCACCAGGCCTGTCTGACTGTGACTGTTTCTCTGCAAATGAAAGCAATTGTGAGTGAAGACTGACAGTAATTCTGTTCAGTTCATGGCTCACTGTTAGTAATGTGATGTTAATCAGTGAGTTCTAGAAAACAGATATTTTGTACTTCTCCTAGATTTTGGTTTGATGTTTTTTTCTTTAACTCTATTATGTACTTTACTTGTTTATAAATCTCTGGCTGGAGCTATTGTGTCAATTGTATTGTTTAAGCAGTATTAGGATTCTTTTTTCAGTAGAAGGACTGAGAGAATTACTGAGGCATAATTTATTAGTGTCCCCCTTTGGTACTTCCACTGTCAGTTCAAGAAATATTAATAGGGTCATTAGTTGAATTCCTATCCACACAATATCCAACTGTGGGGTTTTGGGCTAGCTTTTATGGGTGCTAGAGTGACATACTCCATTTGACTGCTAGGGTTTCATGTTTCTGTCTGAGAGTTTCTTGAGAATTATTGCATTTTTCTCTTAGTAGTGTTTTTGCCATATTCCTTATATCAGTGCCTTCCAGCATTTACATTTTCTTTGTGACTTACAATCCCAGAAAAATAAGAACTTCTGTGGGAATATGCATTGGTTCAGGTTCAGCCTTTCATTCCATATTTCTCTTGTATTGCAAGAAATGGAGCAAAGGTCATGTCCACTTTAATTTGCCTTGCTTACTGTATGATTTTCTCAGCTAGCTTGCTGTACTACAGGCAATAACAGCTTTAGTTATGGATATGAAACTGCAATAATTTATAAACCTACAAAATCCCTCAGAGGCCAGTTGTACTCTATTATCTCAAATTAATTCTTTCCAGCTAATAAGCTCTGCAAAAAGAAGCCCTGAAACTGTAGAAGTTCCAACAGCTGTTTTTCCTGCCCTGGTTTTAATGATGGGTATTATTCATAACCCTGTGACTCACTGCCCAGTCCTCCACAAAGCTCTGGTCCATGTACTTCTAATTTCTGTGTCCTGACATCTGTATCCTGGTGCCCATAGCACTCTGCTCCCATGGAATGAGCTTATATCAACTCAGGAACTGTCAGGGAGATTTCACAGTGTCAGAAGCAAGATTTGATCCAGTAAAAGTAATACCAGTTTGTTGAAACTCACTTTTTCTTTTACTTGTGAATATAAACAAAGACCTATTTTGAGGCACTGTAACTGCTGCTACCACTAGGAACATAATCAATATTCAAAGTAATATAAACAACTTGGGAATGTGGTTTCTTTGTGTTGTCTTTGGTGTTCGAATGACAGCATCTGAATTCCTGCAAGAAAATAGTTATGTGTTTCTAGCTGCATGTGGAGAGAAGCCTTAGAATTAATAGAAAATGACACATCCTCCAGTATAGTACCACTTAAAAACTCTTAGTTGTGACACATGTTGCAGGAACATTTTCTTTAGGGGTCAATTACTACAATCCCAAGACACTGAACTGTGGAAGTTCCCCTGCGTCTGAATTCCTAGTTCATAAAAATGAATTTCATTGTTTAGTTACTGCAAGAACCACGCAATGGTTTTGAGGCACACCCTGTTCTTTAGGCACTGACAGCTCCTCTGCAAGCTTTGGCATGACTTCAGGTAATTTTGTGTCTCCCCATCACTTCCTGCACCACAATATTGAAATGTGGTCAAATGTTTTTTGTTTTCTTTTCTAAATTCCCAGTCTCCAGTTCTTTCTCATAGCACTGGAGTCACTTTTATTAGAGTAAAGTTAGGCTCCACTCCAGGAAATGATAGCTATTTTGCCCACAAGGAACTTTCAGTTTTGTTTATATTTCAGAATGCTTGATTCTCTTCAACAAATGAATTTGGTAAATGAAAACATAATTTTCCCCTCCTCTTTTTTATGTCTATTTTTTCAAATTCTTGAAGGTTCTAGCAGATAGCTTCTTGTCATAGGTACTAAATGAACAGACTAGGAGGATCGACCTCCTCAACATGCTGTGAAGAACTCATGGGGGCTGTGGTGGTAGGCAGGTGTCTTGGCCACAGTGATCATGAAATTACTTGCTTCAATGTGTTTAGTGTAAGGAGAAAAAAGAAGAGTAGAGATGCCACTCTGACCTGACTTTAAGATATTCAAGATGTTTGACTGGATACCCTGTCAATTTTTTGTGAGGGTGTATAAGTCCATGGGGGCACTTCTGTCTTTAAGAAGCATAGGAGCAGGTCAATTTCACTGCAGTGTAAGTGAAGCAAGAGGGGCAAAAGACATATATGCAGGAGTGAGACACAGAAGGCTGAATTTCAGTTAGAGTTAAGACTGGGCAGTGATCTGTTTGACAACAATAAAGATTTAAAAAAATATATTAATAACATGAGGACATCTAAAGAAAATATTGCACCAATACTTGCTGGAAGAGAGTTAGCTGACTGCTAGGGATGAAGAAAAAGTGAAGGCATTCAATGTAGCTTTTGTCTCAATGTTTAATAACAGATCTCGGGCTTACCAGTACCCTGATTCTGTGGACATCAAGAGCAGGAACTTGAATTTCCATTGTGGACACTGAAGTTGTAAGGGACCAGCTGTATCAATGGAATGTTCTCAAGTCCATGGAACTTGGTCCAGGATACTGAGGGAACTACTGAATACTGTGGCAGGACTTCTCTTTATCATCTATTTAAGATCTTTAGGAGGTTTCTGCTGATTGGAAACAAGCCAGTGGTATTTCAATCTAGAAAAAAAGGTGTGAGGGAAGAGCCAGGGAACTTGTCATGGTTTAGGAATGGTACTCTCCACTTCAGTGCTCCCAGTCGAGGCTCTCTAAATCACAGCCCACTCTCTCTCTCCTCTGCTTTCCATCCCCCTTCCAATTGTAGTGGGGTAGAGTGGGGAATTCAAGACACAAAAGGGTTAAGGTAAGAACAATTTACTGAAACCAGCAATGAAATAAAAGAACCAGTATCAGCAACGAAATTGATAACAAAAATGTACAAAAGAGAGAGTGAGTCATGTGCCAAAACATATGTTGTGGAGCCTACCACCTGACTGCACCCATATCACTCCAAGCAGAAAAGAGCCCCTCCTTCTGGAAAGTGACTCCTTTCTCCCTGCCTCTGGCAATGAGCTGGTATAGAGTAACCTCTGGGTCCTAGGCATGCCCCCTCCAGACTACTGAAAAAATTAACTCTGTCCTAGCTGGAACCAAGACAGAAATATTTTGAGTTCCTAGAAAAATTATGTAGAAGATCATGCTAGGTATTATTTAAAAGCATGTAATAAACAATCACCACAATCATCACATGCAGTCAGCATGGTTTTACAAAGGGAAAATGCTTTTTAATCAATTTGCTATCTTTCTACGATAAAGACCATTTACTGGAGGAAGGGAATGCAGGGAGTGTACTTTCACTGGATTTTAGTTAGGCTTCAGATACCATTAAGGAAGCTTTCCTGTCCTGCCACCCAGGAGCCACCTGGCACTGGCACCCACTTGAGCTAGGACAGAAATCTCTTTTGTTAGGCTGTTCCAGAGCTGCTAAGTGCCCTGCTAACTCCCTACACACACCACATACTGTCAGACGAGATTTACTCACTGTCTCAACACCACGTTTTCCCATGGTAGAAACTCAGACATATTAGTCCTCAAAAAATTTAAGTTTGATGCAGTAGCTAAGTAACAAAATCACAGCTCATGCTGGGTGCCTCCAAGGAGGGACCTCAAAAAACCCGAATGCCTGGACTTTTATATCATCATAAGTACAGTAATTTCACGATTATAAGCCGCACCATTTTGACTAAAATTTTGGTCTGAACCCAAAGTGCGGCTTATAATCAGGTGCGG
>PYHW01009189.1:2631760-2660488 GCA_013186435.1 Turdus rufiventris | reverse complement strand
CAGTTCTGTTCTGTGAATTTGTCACCATCTGGATGCAGCAGGTGAATGCATCTGTAGCAAGTTTGCTGATGCCAGACTTGGAGGTGTTGTTGGATCTTTGGAAGGAGAAGAGGTTTTGCATAGGAATCTAGCAGATTGGATTGAACAATCTTAAATGGGGTGAAATTTGACAGGTCTAAATGCTGAATTCTGCACCTGGGATGGAGTAACATGGGGCCCAGGGATAAAGTGGGAGAGGAGTGGCTGGACAGCTGCAGAGGGAGCTGGGGCTGAGTGGTGCTGGGACAAACCCCATTCCAGAGCACTGAGCACAGCCCATGCAGGGGAGGTCCTGCTGGGCTCAGCCTTGGGGCAGCCTCAGTTGAGCCCTGCTGAGCCCTGCAGGTGGAGAAGGATGGGAAGGTCCTTCAGTGCATCCTGAGGAGGGGAACAAAGCTGGTGGGAGGGCTGGGGGACTATTGGAGGAATTTGGCTTGTGTGGTTTGGAGAAAAGGAGGCTGAGGGGTGATCTCACCACTCTCTGCAGCTTCCTGAGGAGGGGAAGGCACAGGGAGGTGCTGAGCACCTCTCCCTGGTATGCAGTGACAGGATGTGTGGGAATGATTCAAACCTGTGCTGGAGGAGGTTTGGATGGCACATTTCAAAGCATTTCTTTACTGAGAGGGTGGTCAAACTTTGGAACATCCTAGTGAGGAGATCAGTGTCCTGTCAGTGTTGAAGAGGCATTTCGACAACACCCATTTTAGCTTCTGGGCTAAGGAGCTGTTCAGTTTTGTGAATCTGGAGTAATTCTACAAAAACCAAGGATTTTGTCTTGGTCTTATTCATTTCTAAAGGAGAAATAGATCTAACATACACAATGACCAGAGAAAGCATAATAAACATCTTAGATATTCTGTGACTATATAATTTGTCCAAGCAGATTTAAATTAGATACAGCACCTGGAAGGAAGAAAAATGCCACTCCAGTATCCAGGTGCAGTCTTATAAATAGTGTTTCTGCAATACCAGTAGTCTGATCCCTCTAGCAAGAAAAAAATTTTCCAGAAGTCATGAAAAGACTCAGAAAAGATAACAGAGATTAGAGATGGATCACTGGTGGCAATCCTGTACTATCCTTTCCAACATAAAAATTGTCTTGTCTTCAGTAATTCCCATCATCATAAGAGAAATTGTCTGTTATTCAAACCATATCAATCCTTTTTTCACAGTAGAATGTATGTTGTCTGAAAATAGAGGCTGGTGTGTGGTAGTCTAATGGATCCATACATAGTTACAAATTTTGTGCAATGTTCAGTAGTCACTCATTCAGTAATGATATTCTGCTCAAATTTCTACTGGAAGTCTACACATTAGTCAAGAATGTTTAATTCTTAGAAAAGATACTAGAGTCGCAGCTCAAGGTGATTTTATTTCCTTGTCCATGGATTGTGGCAATGTCATAAACTTAAGGCATGGAAAAAACTCAAGCAAATCCAGTCTCTGGGTCTGATTCAGCTCGTACTTGGTGACAGTTACACATGTATGTGGTGAGGCAAGGCTCTGCAAAAATATCTCAATTCTTGATGTTGGAAAATTAATATAAGGAGCAAACTTACCTTCCAGTATTTCTGATGGGCTGTGTAAATGTTCCTAGGATTATAAAGGCAACAGTTCGCTGACATAAAGAAAGACATCTATTTGATACATCTCCAGATTAATTAAAGCTGCCTCATAAAACCTTTAATGTGGAATTAATCTTTCAGGTTGAGATGCCTAGATTTAGGTGTTTGTATATGTGTCTGCATGTACGCTGTACTCACACTGGTATCACAGACACTGGGGGTCTACTGCATACCCTAGAGCTGACCCCAGCAATTCAAGACAGAGTATAGTTTATGTACCTTCAAATACCTTTTTAATAGATTCCTCAGCTCCTTTGCAGTATTAGTTCACATTCCAAACATTTTCCTAAGGCTATTCGCAGGCCATGAACCTGGATACAGTGTACATGCTATAGAAATAAAGGAAATTATAGAGAGATTTTGATTTATTAATGATTAATTGTTCTCTTTTATGTATCTTTTCTCATTTTGTGCTCTTTCAAACAAGTTTTTGACAGAGTAATATTTTAACTCATGTAAATTTTAAACAAGTAGATAAATAATGAAAACCATAAGCGTTTTGGAGTACATCTTATTTTTCATGGATATTATCCATAATATTTTATCAGAGGTTGCATTTGCTCTTACGTAATGGAAAAGCTTTGCAGTACCATTGAAAGTGATTAGGAGCAGCAGGTTACTAAACAGCTAGAGGTTTCACAGAAACTGCTATGGTATCCCTTCTTACTTGATTTAATATGAAGTGAAATGTGCTTGACTGGAACATATATGCTTTGACTATTGTGCTTGAACCACATCGCAAAGGCAGAATTGAAACCATATGTTAATGGAATGCGGATATTGATGACAGGAAGGATGTTCTCATAAATAGAGATTGGAATCCATATATCCCTCCTCCTTCTGCTTGTTTTCATCTGCTGGCTAAGGAGATGATCCCACAACTCAGTTTGTATCAGTTCTTGGAAATAAGCCTGATAGTACGGTGGACCACAAGAAAGGTAAATGCTTGAGGACACCAGCAGCAGAAGGAGCAGCAGGGGCCGTAAAATATTAGCACAAATGTGAATTTTTACAAAGTCCTGTGTGTGAATGCAACCCTCTATTGTCAAGGTTGTCAAGGTAAAAATTCTTTTAGTGCCAATGGACACATTTTTCTGCTGTGATATTGAATTGCTGACAACAAACACACAAGAAAGTGTCCAGTGTCAAGCAGTTTTGTCTTTTTATTGTAAGTGGTGTAATATTTGTATAATATATATTTGATTGATTCAAGACAAGTTTTTTTCTAAATTAAGAAAATGGCTGCTGTGAGATGACCTCTGAGAAAACAGTTCTCATCCTGACAAAGCAAATAGACATTTTTTCAAAATAAACTTATTTCATAATATGCACAAATTGAAACTATTTTGCTGCAACTCTGTTAATACAAGCAATGGGATTATTTTGCTTTTAAGTTCTTATTAATTTAAATATACTTAAGAAACCTGATACTAAAACCATTAAATATTATATAAGAATTTTCACTATTTTAGAAAATTTGCAGGAATGACTGTCCATATCTGAAGCCCATAACAATCAATTGGCACTCTTTTAAAATTAAAGTTGCAAGAGACTGTTGTGGAAGACTTTTCTAGAGCTTTAGTGTAAAGTACAGTAGTTTCACAAGTATAAGGCACACCCTTTTGACTAAAATTTTGTTGCAAACCCGGAAGTGCGCCTTACAGCCCGGTGCGCCTTTATATGGACAACGTTTGGAAATTTGCCTACCTGGAAGAGCCGAACACACCTGGCCCCACAGGCGGGGCAGTACCAGGCCAGGGCAAGGTGGCAGCAGCGGCCCAGGCATGAGGGGGAAAGGTGGTGGCAGCGGAGGCTGAGCCACTAGCCGAGCTGTGCCAGCCAGTGCTGGGGGTGGGCTGGAGTGCCAGGGCCCGTGGCGCAGGGAAGGCACCTGGGGCTGTGTTTAAAGGCTAGGCCGATCTGTGAAAAAGTTTGCAAATTGAGCACCTGCCAGTAAACCCTGCGATCACGAAATTCCGTTACTAATTCGTTACTTTGTTGTGCATGGATCCTCGCTGCAAAAAAAAGGTGTGCCTTATAGGCTGGTGCACCATATATATGGACAAAGCTTGGAAATTTGCTGACATCCAGAAGTGCGCCTTATAATCCGGTGCGCCTTATAGTTGTGAAATTACTGTAATATCTTGAAATGTCACTTTTCTGCTAAATGACAGAAAATCCATTCAATTTTCCCAATGATAGTTAGAGAAACCTTATCTTCAATTTGTTGTGGTTGGGTCCTGACCATGGTGTGGGGCAGTGGTAGGAGCTTGTGTGCATCTCTTTGCTTACAGCATCACTTTGCTTATAGAACCTGTTAATGGTAAATCGGTGAATGATGGGATTAGTGTGGGACACTATAGAGAGAAGGCTGTGAGTCTGTTCCATCTCAGTAGACATTTGGCCTTCACAACTCATGTATTCTATTTATTAAGTTGCTGCAAATGGGATATCATAAAAAATAAACATAGAATGCAAGCACTTCCCCAAAAAGATGGTGACTAGATATTAGTTAATCAGAGAGAAAAATTTTAAATATGTAAAGTACATATTTATAAAATTGTTCTGACTAGTGTACAAGTAGGTGTGCCTTTCAGAATTGAATAACAAAATGCACCTGTTAGACATATTTATTTATTTCTGTTTNAAATCTATTCTGATTTTTGTCAGCCAATTCTATGAATTCCAGGTGATTCTTAATACAGCTATTTTTTTGTAATGTCAATGTCCAAATAGGTTCAGTAAGATTACTTGAGGGGAAAAAATAAGGAAAGATGAAGTGTTCTCTGTTTAATCTTTGTAGAAAAGGCTCTCACACAAGTCAGATGTAGTAGTATGAGGGTAGGTAACCCTTTGGAAAGAAGAGAAAGAATAATTTTGCCAAGAAATGCAGTAACTCAAGAGAAATATCATTCATAATGAGCTGGATTTGGCTAGAACTTTTCCAGATTCCTCCTTTGTATCATGCCCATTTTTTCTCTCTCATAGCCTGCCTGTTCTGCATTCAGTAAAGTGAAGAAATTCCTAGAGGTAGAACTTTTATTATGTTCTGTAAAATTAAGCAAGAGTAAGCAGGTATGGTCACTCAAGGTCTCAATGTTGCCCAGTTAGCTGGAAAAACTGTTCAGAAATAGCTGTTTAATTAAGTAAAAAAAAAAAAAAATTATATGTGCATCTTTCTTTATATGTACAAATACAACTGCTCAGTGCTACCACATGAAGTGAAAACAATTCAAGCATTTCCTTCACTGAAAATAGCTGAAATTCCTCCCTGGGTACTTACACAGAAGAGCTCAGAGGATGTGTTTTCTGTGTCCCTCTCTGTGCCCCTTCCCCCTCCAAAAAATCCCCAGACAAACAAACAAACAAACAAACCCAAAAAAAAAAAAAAAAAAAAAAAAGAAAAAACCCCTATGCAATTCAGGAGCAGCAAGACAGCTGGCAAACAGAAAATTGGTGGAGTGTGCTTGTATGGGATAACCTAAATCTTAGTTTGCAGAGCTGTAGATGCTCTTCTAATGTCTTCAGTTCACCCTTGAAGCACAAACAAGATTTCAGCTGATTTGTAAACATGAATGCAGAAGATCCAGCTGTGGGAGGAAATGACTAATAAGGAATGCATGACAACTTGACTTACTGTTGACTTCTTGGGTGACCAGTTCAAATAGCCAGAGGATGTGTTAACTAAACCAACAACCAGATTCCAGTGGGTGGAGGTTACGACAACATTTGTCTTTCCAATCCCATGCCTGCCGACACAGACACAGGGTAGATTCCTGCTGGTTTTGTAGACTTTCTGACACGTGGACCAGCCTTGAAGTTTGCAAAGCTCATTTTGTCTTTTGATATAGAGTAAGAGCAACGGAGGAAATGACCTAAAAAAACAATTAGTGAATAGCTATAAACCCATGAAGATTTTACCTATTTTGTTTTTATTTGGATTAGGTTGTACATTTTGGCAGTTGTGTAGCAAGTCAGAAAGATAAAACTTTTTTCATACTAAGTCACTTGGTCAGGATATTCTAGACCAAGTGATGCAAGGCATAAAAAGAAAGTATTGTGATCCTTCTCTGAGCTTTTCAATAAGACCAGATCTTTCTTACTGGAGCGCCTAAGTAAGGTGACCTTATTTGGCAGGCTTAGAGAGGATTCAAGATCCTTCAAGCTCTTAAGAGTCTCTGTAGCGCTCAACATACTGATCATACTGGTTACAGATTTTTCACAAAATATTTTTAGGACAGAAGTCATAAGAATGACCTTAGCGACACTTATTTTAGAATAAACACTTCTGTTTTAGAAGAGTGATAAAGAAAAATTGTCTGTTATTGTGACATTGATATTGATAATCATTGTTTCAGCTTTGCATCCTTCTGCTGTAGGAGCAAGCAAGGTACACAACTGTCCATTTTGTCAGAACAGAATAGTTCACATGAATGAAAAGTTTCTTTTCAATTTGGAAGTATTGTCTCATATTTTTTTTGGTGAAAACTGAGGTAAAAAGCGTTGTGAGATAATTACCTCTGGTTATCTAGAAAATCTAAATTAGAAATTGTGTTCAGATCACAAGCGGAAAGTGCCAGAGTGCAAGGAAACCTACTTTCCTATTGTTTTATTCTTTCAAGTTTTGTCATTTACTGCAAGGTGCTTGAGCTGGATCCCTATAAATCTATGGGGCCTGATGGAATTAATTCAAGAATTTCTAGATCTGGCTGATGTTGTCTCCAAGGTCTCTCAATGATTTTGAGTAGTCTTGGGAATCTGGAGAGGTCCCACTGGACTGGAAATAGGTGAATGTTGTCCCAGTTTTCAAGAAGGGCAAGTAGGATGACCTTGGAAACTACAGGCTTGGCAGACTCTCTTCAGTACCTTGTGAAGTTATGGAGAAGATTATTCTGTCAGGTTTTAAAAAACTCCTGCTAGACAATGCAGTCTTTGGTTACAACCAGCACAGCTTCTTGAGAGGCACATGCTGCTTAACAAACCAAATTTCCTTTTATGACAAGGAAAGAGAGACCTCAACAAGTAATAGAGGGCTGACTAACCACCAGCTATATGAAGTTTAACAAGGGAAAATGCTGGATTCTGCACCTAGGATGCACCAGCTGTGGATGTATGGACAGGGTCCAGGGAATGCTGGAGAGCAGTGCCATGAAAAGAGCCCTGGGGTCCTGATTAATGGCAACAGGACCCCAGGAGGGCCTGCCCTGTCCGGGGGGCATCAGGGACAGCATCACCTGCCAGGCAAGGAAGGGGATTGTCCTGCTCTGCTGTGCAGTGGAGGCACCTCACCTCCAGGGCTGGGGGCAGCTTTGGGTGCCACAATAATAAAACAGATATTAAACTATTAGAGAACATTCAAAGGACAGCAACAGAGGTTGTGAAGAGCCTGGAAGGGAAGTTGCATAAGGAGCAGTTGAGGTCACTTGGAGAAGAGGAGAGTGAGGGCAGACCTCACTGCAGCTGCAATTTCCTTGGGAGGAGAAAGTGGAGGGGCAGGTCACTCTGACCAGAGACAGGACTTGAGGGAATAATGTGAAGCTGTGTCAGGGGAGGTTTAGGTCAGAGGTAAGGGAAAGGTTTTTCACTCAGAGGGTGTCTGGGCACTGGAACAGGGTCCTCAGGGCAGTGGTCACATCAAAAGGCCAATGGCATCCTGGCCTGCATCAGCAATAGTGTGGCCAGCAGGAGCAGGGCAGGGATTGTCCCCCTGTCCTGGGCACTGCTGAGGCCACACCTCGAGTGCTGTGTCCAGTTCTGGGCCCTCAGTGCAAGAAAGACCCTGAGGGGCTGGAGTGAGTCCAGAGAAGGGCAACAGAGCTGGGGCAAGGTCTGTAGGAAAAAAAAAACTTGTGAGGAGGGACTTAGGGTTAAACAACCTGGAGAAAAAGAAAGTTCAGGGGAGAAAACTCCCGGAAAGGAGACTGTACTGAGACAGGGATTGGTCTCTTCTCCCAGGCAAACAGTGGCAGGACAAGACAAAATGGTCTCAAGTTGCTTCGGGAGAGGATTATAATAGATAGTAGGAAATTTTTTGATGGAAACAAGGCCAAACTTTGGAACAGGCTTCCCAGAGAAGTGGTAGGATTACCATCCCTGGAAGTGTTAAAAAGAAGAGTTTGTTTATGACACTTTAGGACATGGCTTAGTGGTGTCACCCTGGTGGTGTTAGGTTGAATATTGGATCTGATCTTAAAGGCCTATTCCAACCACAACAATTCTATGATTCTATGGTTCTATCTATTATGTTTTACAAACATTTAGAGCCAAATCTGACCAATATAAGTCAACAAAACTGACTTACTGACTTATCAATGAAACTTATTATCCCAGCTGAGATCTAAGGTAATTAAGATGTAAATCCCATAAGTTTTATATGCCTGCTCTCTGAGAATAAGTTACAAGCATATGATCATGATTATGGCACTGGAGTCAGAACATCTCAGATTCAGGTATGTCTGAAAGATGCTCATATTTAGCACTGCTAGTTTTGAAAAGACCATTTTCTGGTATTTGTCAGTTTAGATTATGACAGAGGGAATCATGTGGCTCAGACACAACCTTACACCAGCATGTAAATTCAGCTTCTTGATCACATGCCAAAACAAAGGTTTCCAAATCAAGCTGCAAAATTACTTCATTTGTATAGACCCACTGTACAAATATATAAAGTTTTGGCAAATGAAAGAAGAGCTACACTTGTACTGTTTGTATCTTAAATCAGTTAAAGCAGTAAACACTGAAAAGTTAAGCATGTTAGAAGGTACATGAAAAACTTATTCTTAAAACTGTGTGATGTTTTTAGCTAAAGTAAAATATTCTTGAGCTTGTTTTAAAGTGCTATTCCAGGGATAGCATATTGTTGTTACTAGTTGTTTTTCTTCCACCTGTTTGTTTTCTACCTGAATTTTATTTGTTCTTTCTTTGCTCAGTGTCTTTTTATATCTGTTTTCTTGTTCTGTGTGTCATTTTTTCCCTTGCCATTTTAAATTCACTTTCATAGCAGGATTGTCTCCCTCTCTCATTCCCATAAAAAGAAAACAAACATGACAACCACAATGTTTGGGTGTATTCACATTTAAATAAAGAGTCCTTCCATCCTTTCACGAAAACACAAAGTACTGGACTAACTGGTCTTGGTTGTGCCATTTGAAACATTCAGACTTGCAAGGAGTACTGAACACTGCCTGTCTTGAGATACAACAATGTTTAGCAACCTAATTTTGCATCATAACCTTTTCTATTCCCATTCTCTATTGTTTTGGGTTTAAATCTTCTGCAATTTTTTTTTTTCATTCTTGGTATGTTTTTTATTATTCCTTCTGCAGTGGGAGGTAGAACATGAAGTGATAGAAAAAACTACTTAATTGGATGTTAAAGTTAATGATGTTTTCAGTACAAGAAAAAAAGTCAAATCATAAGCTTATCCTTTCATGTACTATAAAGTTTGTAATTTCTTATTACCTAAACCATTAAATATTGTGTGTTGATTCTTAAGAAACTAAAATAAATTTATTCCTTTAATGTAAAACTTTTATGCAAGTGAAGAACCATTAAAATCACTTAATGACATCTAGCTTTTAATTTAGCCAAACTTGAGGGATTAAATTATTCCATGTGATGTAAAATCAGCAGTGAGTCATCCAGCAATTTAACTTAGGCAAAAATCTGCCTTGCCATTCCAAAAGCAATAATACCATGCTTTGTTTCAGTAGCCTAAGTCTCAGGTAGATGTTTTTTAGACCATCTGCTGTGCAGTTTTTGGTGGATCAACAGCATACTAGTCTGTAAACTTTTTCTCCTTACAATTTAGCATATAGTCTCTGGAAATACATGGTAACTGAATTTGGAAAAGTAATTTTACAAGATCAGGAAATAAGTCAAGATGAAAATATGTAAAAATTTTAATGTGATGAGTTACGGTCTATATCTACATACATTCTGTTAAATATATTTTCCCAGTTTACCATGTTTTGAAAACTAAAAGATAATACTGACTTTTTATTAAAATTATTATGCTCTAAGTTTTAAGGATCCTGTGCAGAGTACCTCTAGAATATTGTAAACTATGTTAGGACTAGATGGAAGCTTTGGTAAGAGCTGCTGAACTCAGTATAAAGTGGAATAGTATTCAGTATTAGTGAGTTCCCCATTATTCAGTGGTATGGCTGGTTAGCTTTTGGTAATGGATCACAGTATATGTGTCAGCCCAAGAATGCTCCATAAGAAAGGATTGAGCAGTCACTGTTAATTAGTTTGACTTAGAAGAAAATGCAGAAATAAAAGAATTTATTCTCTAGAAATGTGAAGGATATTAAAATAAAAAAAAATACTATTTTCTTAAATTGGTGTTTTTGTTCAACAATATGGGAAATTTCAGGTGAATATGAAAAAGAAATTCTGCAGTCCATAAAGGTGGATAAATTCTAGAGCAGATTTTTTTTTTTTTGAGATTATCCTGGGATCTCCACTACTGAACACCTTAAAAATTGTGTCCAAAAGGCAACATTCAGGAATGATAAAGGGAAAAACTGAGTTTGACAGTGGCATAGTCTAGAAGTCTCCACCAGGACTTTCTGACTGTACATGAAGGCTTCTATAACAAAGTTGAGAGTTGTGGCCCAGGGTTTGTATCTCAAATCATAAATAATTCCTACAAATATAATTCCATACACAGATATAAACACTGCTCATGTCTTACCATTCTCTGAATATTTTTCTTTTTTAAGCTGTGTGGTTTCAGGAAATTAATTAGGGTATTCTGCAGTGCATATTGTAATCTGATTTTGGGTTACATTTTGTCTGGTTTGAGCAATGTTCAATGTCAGAATCATGCCTGCCTTTTAGTATTAACCTAATTATTAAGACCACAGGCAGATTTTGTAATTCTAATAGATCAGAATGAAACTGAAGTATTATTATGCCTTATTTAAAACAATGAGCTGTGACCAAGAGTTATTAATTCTACAACTGAAAAACTCTTTATTCCTATTTTTTTTTTGCTTCTATTATTAGGCAAATTAAGTGCTACTTTAAATAATTTCCTCAGAAAATTAATGTTACAATGCTTGTTTATTGCACAAAAAATTATCTTTGATTTTTGCTTTTTTTTTCATTCCTATATGGACATGTCAAATCCTGCAAAACATCTAATGTACACTGAACTTAGTGGTGTTCTTTTTAGGTTTTACAGACTGAGGAATAGCCAGAAATATATGGATTTCAATCCTCATTCATGCGCATCTCTTATGGATCTGCTGGGAGATGATGTGCAGGCCATGTCTAGGTTGAAAAAGGAAAAAAGGTACAGTAATTTCATGATTATAAGCCATACCATTATGACTAAAATTTTGCTCCCAACCCAGAAATGCAGTTTGCACTCAGGAGCAGCTCATATAGGAGCAAAGTTCGGAAATTTCCCAACCTGGAAGTGCAAGCCAAAGTGCCGAGCAGCGCACCCGCGCGATTGTTACAAATTGGTTACTCTGTTGCGGGGAGGGTGGAGGCGGACTCTGTGCCGGCAGCACTGTGGGTGAGGTGCGGGGCTCCCTCCAGCCAGCCCCGCAGACCGGGGAGAGGCGAGGGGCTCCGTGCTGCTGGCCCCGCGGCCTAGGGGGGAGGCAGCGGCTCCATGCCTCCCTCCCGCTGCCACCGCGGGTGAAGACAGGCTCCGTGCCTCCCTCCTGCCAGCACCACAGGGCAGTGCCAGGCCAGGGTAAGCGATCCCGCGATTCCATTACTAATTTGTTACTTTGTTGTATGCGGGTTCTCACTGCAAATGAAAATGTGGCTTATAATCCGGTGCGGTTTATACGCGGACAAAGACCTAAACATTGTTGACACCCGGATGTATGGCTTATAATCAGGTGCGGCTTGCAATCATGAAATTACTGTACTTAGTTTTTAAAGCAAAGAATAGGCTGGTAGTGGGTTGTCTCTGGATGCATGCTTTCATTTTTTTTGTGGCAAGCAATTGCCACAATGGTCTGGTGCAGCCTTCATTCACAACAGCTCAGGAAAATTCCTCTCAGCTGGTAAGACTGGAGCTTCACTGAGGTGGCTGTGAGTCCCTTGCATCTGACAGCGTGACCACTGCTGTGCAAGAGACTCTGTAAAGGGAAGTAGGTGAGAAGGCAAGCTGTCCAACTTTAGTTTGATTGCAGTAAGCTCTGAGAGTAAGGCTAAAAGGAAGGAAATGTTTGGTTGGGTTTTTTTTTATTATTATTATTTGTTTGTTTTAGTTTATTTTGTTTTGATTTATTCTTTGGGTTTTTTTTTTTTTTTGCATGTAAGCAAAGAAACATTGAATAATAAGAATAACAATTGGCTGTAATTAAACTTCTGAAATGAAGCAACAGTAAGGTAGAAGGAGAACAGGGATAGAATTGAGAGGTTTTGTAGGGGTTATTATTGTGAGTCAATTACTTCTGCTTGATCCCTAATAGAAGGAGAACCTTCCAGTTGGAGTGGCCCAAATGAAAAATGGAAAAGATATGAAAAAAAGAATATGACAAGCAGAATACGACAAAGGAAAAATGTGACAACCAAACTGAATATTCCATTCCCAAAGTGCTGAACAAAACAGCTTAAAATATGAGAGGAGTACTGAAGAAAATTTCCCAAAAGTGAATGACTCTTTTTGATTCAGATCACAAGAGTTCTACCAGCAATGATGACATTTTAACATATTTGCCTTCTTGCACATTCCAAGTGCAGAAACTCTAGGCATAAATGCATCAGGAAAGCAGAATAGAACTGCTTTAAAACCTGAGTTATTGCCTACTCAGTAATAAGACATTTGATATCTTTCAGGGAATTATAATGTGGTTGTAAAAATGTTTTCCCAGCCTGACACGTAGGTATTCAATCCAGCAGCACATTTGTTTTCATAATATTTGAAAAACCTGTTTGGTTCTTTTTCAAATTAGAGTAGTACAAATGAATAAATAGAAATAAAATGAAAAAGAAAGAAAAAGGGAATTACTGCTTTCAGATGTTCTTCCACACTTCTCCTAACTCAAGCATTGCATTGTTTTTTTTAAATGTAATTTTGGAAGACCTTCCAGTCCACTCTGTAGTGGTTGTGGACTGGTATTTTTCGGCTACTCATAGAAATAAACATTTTAAAATAACTAAATGCATAATTTTGGAAAAACTGCTCCTACACATGTTTTACCACAACATACTCAATGAGAAATGTCAGACAGTTTTAAAACTGGAACATGTGGAAGTTGCACGGAGATGTATAATAATACACCACAACAGGGGTGCGCATTGGCAGATTGCTGGTGAACTTCTTGAATGTTGTGTTGATCTGGAGACCAATGTCTGAGAGACTTCAGTGTCTTCAGAAGTGGGTTAATAGCCTTCATGATTCAGCTCCAGCTGGCAACTAAACCCCACACAGCCACTCACTCTTCCCCACAGGGGAATAGGGGAGAGCACTGGAAGAGTAAAAGTGAGAAAAATTGTGGCTTGAGACAAAGACAGTTTAATAGGGAAAGCAAAAGCTGCACACACAAGCAAAACAAAACAAAGAATTCCTTCACCACTTCCCACAGGGGGGCAGGTGTTCAGCCATCCCAGCAGCAAATAACAGTGACTTGAGAAGACAAATGCCATTGCAATGTCTCCTCCTTTGTCTTTCTTCCCGCAGTTTTACATGTTAAGCATGATGCCTTATGGGATGGAATATCCCTGTGTTCAGCTGGGTTAGCTGTCCTGAATGCGTCTCTTCCTGTGCACCCCCAGCCTCCTCACTGGTCTGGTGAGAAGCAGAAAAGACCTTAACCCTGCATGACCAAAACATACCCTATAGTCAACGCTGGTCTCAGCACAAGTACAAAACACAACCCTGTACTGCCTACTTTGGAGAAAATTATTCTAGGTAAAGTCAGCATATTAGAACATTCCTGTAGATTGTTACTAATTTGTTTTACATATAGCTTGAAAGTTAACATATTTCATAGTAACACATTGTACCATAACATTATTTTAATATTAACATATTGTAATCAAAAGAGTTTAATGTATTATATCTTTTCACTTTGAGCAATAAAGATCAGGAAAAGAACAATTGAAAATATATATTTATATAGGTTTTATAGTGGTTTAGGTAGTTTAAGATGCGACAACTATTATAAAAAGAAAATTTTAAAAGCCAGCAACTAACGTAGAATATTGAAGGGACCTGCTTTGGCTTTTGCTTATGCAAATTTAATTAGTTTTTAATGCTCACTCCAGTTATGGGCTTGATGGTGCATGTCAGTAGATGATAGAGATTTAACACTGCTTAACTGAAAAATCTTGTAAGGGGTTTCAAATGTTTCAGTCAATTTAACTAATTGAAAATATGTGGTTCATTCGAATGCTGTTGCCTTTTTATGGGCAGAATAGAATTCTTCTCAAGGTCTCCAGTTCTTGATGCACTATGTAAGAAGTAGTAGCAGCAAGATTTTAGTCTTCAGAATAGATATAAATTTAGGAATGACTTTCACAGAGATAGCCATAGTGTAATCATATCAAAGGTATTTTGTGATCTCCCTTATACTTTCTGTTTATGCTCAGTCAAAAAAACCAAAATGCTTCCAAAGAAACTGCAGAGTTGTAGTATTATGCATCACTTGGTTTTAGTGTCCTTTCATATTTGTTTTGGCTTTTTTTTTGTTGTGGCTACAAAGTGTCATGTGTCCAAAGAATGCCCATAGGTATATCTGAAAATATGTATATAATTCCATTGGAAAATAAGGGTGAGATATTTCTCACGTGTTATCTTAGTGAGAGTTACTACCGCAGATGATCAATTGTAACAAGTTGTTACCTTTGGAGAGTGACTTATACCATCCTAAAGTGTCACTTTATACACTGAATAAAGGATAGTCCCTGTTACCATTTAGATGTCTGGTTATAAATCAGATAAACATGTATTTATAAAACTACTTATAACATCTGAACAGCAGGTTTAAAAATATACCTCAGGAAGAAGTTTCCCATCTAGCACACTTTCTGTTTAAGTAAAATATATGCAAAAATAAAGATATATAATCTCTGAAAAGGCAGTGGAAACTACAAGTGTATCTGCTTAATGAGACAGAATGATGTTAAAGGATCAAAGTCAAGTTTAATTATTTACATCCTTGTGGTTTGACAGACTTTCTATTGTCATTAAAGTAATATAAACCCGCAGGATTACAGTATCATTCCTACAAAGAATGATAACGTTCTTCTAGATATCATGGGCAAATCCTAGTCAGTCTAATATAATTCTATACAGTAAAGATCAACATTTGCATCCCGCTTTTTCAGTGGTGTGAAATTGCACTAAGTATTACATTGCAACAATACTCCTAAGTGTCTGAAGAAATGTATTTGTTCTCAAATTGCAAATAATTTTTAAGACAGTATAAACTAAACAGAGAATTCATTTTGATGTGTCCTTATCTAGTAAGGTGAAAAGGTGAAAAAGGTGAATTTTTTTTGAGCCGTACAGATCTCTGAGTACAGGTACACACTGAGGTTTTGAGCAGGTTGATACAGGGCAGAATTCCTTTCTTTTCTTCCAATTTTTTAGTGCAAGTTTGTCAGACAGGATTTCTCAGCACTTTTTTTGGATGACAAGTCTAAATGTAATAAAAGTTGTTTGCTTTATATGACTTTAAATCTGTGCAGTCTTCATTTTCTGTGAATTACATTTTGAACTTTGAAAACACTTTCAGGTTTTCAGAGATGGCAACCATTTTTCCTCAGGTAAGTCTTGGAGGCAGTTTTTCACATTGCAATATCTTTTTTTGTTTAGCTCATTTTGCAGCTTTCATTTTGCAGGAGACCTCAACACAGATTCAGATTCTACTTTGGAGTTAACACAGACATGCTGAAACAGATCCTAAACAGGTATAAGGCAGCAGGGATGCCACAGAAGTGAGTGGAACAGTATCTCATGTCAGAGAGGGGTCTAGTCAGAAATTTCTCTGTGGTTTCCTTTAGAAATGAGATCATATATAAATGTTTTTAAGAAATCCAAGCACAGCAATAATCCCAGAATTTTTTATTATGCTTGTCAGAATGGATCCACCAGGAGGATTTATGAGAACTGTAGACCCTTGAAAATGGTTTTGTGTCATGCACACTCCACATCTCCACATGTACTTACAAATTGCCAACAGCAATTTTGTGGCTATGTGCAGTCTTGGTGGTAATGAGAAAATTTAAAAAAGAATGGCAGGAATAGCTGCTTTTCTGAAGACTTTGAAATGAGAGGATTGTCAATATTTTAAAATCAAGCTGACAAAACTGGAATGTTGTCAATAAAGTCAAAACATTGGGCTGGTAAGAAAAAAATATGTTACTCAAAAGTTAACAGTATTGAATCCAATAATAACTCAATAGCATTTCTGCCAAAGTAGCAACTTTTTTTTTTTTAATGGAGCAAAGTGATGCTGTATATTGCACCAAGTGAAAGTAAAGGCAGTATTTCTTAAGATACATTCACAGTATTGAAAGTACAGCATTGCCAAGTTCTGTGGAATTCACAGGGAATTAACATAATATAGATTTACTTTCCCAATAAAATGTAATTAAAAAACTAAGTAAATATCAGTCCACCATCTATGAAAAAGTATCTAAATACCTGTAGAGAATTTTTTCTAGGTGATAGAATTTTTAATTAATAAAAATAAGGTATTTTATAGCTATCACTTTATTTTTTTATTTTTTTTTTTTACCATTTTCACCTTAAACTGAAAAATTCTGATCAAATATTTTCAGAATTTCCTTCAGAATGCCTTGAATCAGATCCTGAGCTAGTCTTTTTCAGGCAAGAGGGATTGTAGAGTGCATGTAGTAGTCACATTTTTCAGATGGTGTTTGTTGTCCTGAGTAATTTCATGTTAATATATAAAATTATTCTTGCACAACCTACTAAATCAGGCAGTTACTGTCAGGTGGTAAGTTTTGCTGCTGTTGCATTATATTAGGGATATGATTTTGCTAAGCCAGCTTAATTTCTTGTTAGAACATTTAATCAAGACATAAAATAATGAGATATAGTTTCTAGAAGTTTGGTCAGTATTATCTAGATGTGAACAAATGACTGGAATCTCAGTGTATTACTAAATAGAAAATATGAAGATTTGACCATCAGATAATTTTTTTTTTTTCTGTAAACCTCTCAACTAGCATTTCCAGCAATTTCATGTTAGGATGTAATCTTAACAGACCTTAACAATCTTAACAAACTAGAATATCTTGCAGGTGATATATCTGTAGACTGCCTTTTGTTTAATAGGGTTCCTTCCATCACTGACACTATTTCCAGATCTAGTCATTGTGCAATGGAGCAGAAAATCCTCTGTCCTCCTCTGCTTCCCAGACCCAGAGCCAACATGGTAAAAATGTTGGAATTAAATGTCTGGAATAATTTCTCAGACGTCTCAAATGAAACCTTATTTTATAGAATTATTAATTATAAATTATTTAAGAGTAAACAAAGAACACAAGTGAGAAAGTATTATTATATTAGCAAAATTGGAACGTATTGAAATTGTATCCTAATATGTAAAGACTGTATATCTATAAAATGTTCTTAAACCAAACGACAGTAAATAAGTTCTTTGTGCCTTTGTGTTCTTTGTGATATGTTTTAAGAATCCAGGGTAACGCAATTAAGTGCCACTTGCCAATATTTTCCAGTGCTGTGTAAAGTTAACTGCACATATAAAACATATTGTCTCCTGCTGCTGACTTTTTATTGTCCTGTGTCTGTATTAAATGCTGGACTGGTATGCTTAAGGATATAATTCTGTGCAGGAAACCACAATAAGGTCTGGGAGTAATTGCAACACAAGATCAAGATTAAAAGATAGATTAAAAAAAAAATCATTTAACATTTTTATCTAAAGGTTTCTCTAGATACAGTAATTCAGTTAATGGATAAAGGTAAATGTGAATGAGAGCAACTGATAATTAATGCTGCCACATACCTAAACAGTTATATGAGGCTTGATCAAGCCATGACATTACCTTGTCATCTGGCTCAACACTCAGTTTGAAAACCATTTTGTTGTAATGTTTTACAATTCTTCTAGCCATTAACATTTTGGCTTTAACACTAGGAGTTTGGCTCAGTTTTCCACTAATGGAAAAGTTGTTCTTGAGAACAATTGCCAGCTCTGGAGATCTATACAAGACATGGTTGAACATGGTCTGCCTTCCATTACAGTTTGTTCCAATGAAGATTTTATTTCTGATGAATGAGATCAGGAGAAATAAATTGTTAAATGACAGAGGCCCTTCCTCTTTGTTTTATTCAGCAGGATCCTTGTCCTTGATACAAAGTGAAAGGCTACCCTAGACCCCCAGCTCTCACAATTTTGCACAAAATTCCCTTTGAAATACTTTTTTTATTTTAATTTGAGAGGGAGAAGAATTGATTTATGCTTCAAATGTTTCAGAGACAATTCAAACTGAGTTCACAGCAACAGAACAAGCAACACCGTAATCCGTACAGCATGTGCCATCTGTGGAGGATGTAATTGCAGTAGTGTTATAAGCTGTTCTTTGTTGGACAAACACGTGGAGCATTCTCTAGATGTTCTATTCAGATGAAAATGTTTAATGCCATGGTATTTTGATTTTGAATGAACATCCAGGAGCAATGTTCTGATCCTAAGCATTGAACAACAGCTTCAAACAGAGCATTTAAAGATGGGCTTGTAAAACACAAGAACTCATAAAGCCATACAGACCTCCTTGGTGTCAGAATGGAGGAGCTGCACTTTAGAGCTTCAGCATGAGATTCTTGAAATATGCTTAACTGCCTTCAGGCAGTTTAATCTCATCTTGATCTGAGATCTTAATTCACACCAGTGAGTCCAGTCTGACCAAAGAAATAACAAATGAGCAACTACTTTCTTTCTGTAGAGGGCAAAGAGTAGAAAATATCAGTTATTGTTTTGATGTTAAAATTGATTGCTTAAAATAATGCATAAACTTAGAGAAGTCATAATTTTTAATGACAACACCTTATTGTCATTTGTTGCCTCAACTATGTGTGCTGTCTTCCACAATATAGTGACTGGCAGAGTTGTTTTCCTTATCTGTCACCCAGAAGCGTTTCAGAAGCATTTTCAGAAGTCTGGGAAGCAGGAACTTTTCAGGGGTTCATCCACCCCTGTGGAAGAAATTCACTCTGAGTCACATCACACTTGCCATGTATATTTTGTTAATTTGTTCTGGCTAAGGTAAGATTTGCTGTCCAAATCCTCAGGTCCCATGAGCACATCACACAGAAGAAAAGCATCCTTAGGAGGCAGCTTGAAGCTTAGATGGTGGATCACAGTGAGTGGTACAATGCATTGAGTGTTGGGAATCCTGACCAAAAAGAAAGAAGTGCCTGTGGAATTTAAGCATTATCCAAATGAAGGTTGTCAGATTAAAACTGTAGAAGTGCATGGTGTGTGGCCTTAAAGAAAAGAAGGATCAGGAATAAATTTCTTATAAAACCTGCAATACAATAGTGCTTCTGAAAAACAGGTAAATAAAATTATAAATTTTGATGCAGTCACCATATCTGCCAAAGACACAGTTTTGGATCTTTCCCTTAAGCATTTTTATTTATATTTTTCTCTACATATCTTGCCAAGGTCCTATACAGCCACTCTGGCAGCTGAGATTTGAGGTCAGAATTTCAGTCCAGTGCCTTACCCAAAAGAATTCCTCTATGCTTACATACTAGAGGCATCCTTTGAAAAGTTTGATCTATGTTTAAGATTGCAAACAGATTTTCTATCTTTTACAGTAAACATTTAAAAAAGGGATAGTTTTTGGTTCGAGGTGACAGGAGGATCTAGCACTCAACAGTTGCCCTTCAGAAGTGGAGTGTAAGGCTGCAATAATTTAGTATGGGCTTTCCTCATACTACTTAGCTTCAGCAGGAGAGTTTCATTCCATACAAGCCAAATAAAGTATCACTTTTATATTTTTTAACCTGCTTTCATCATTTGAAGTTCCTCCATATTTCATTGCACATACCTCTTGAAGATAATTCTGAAATGCAGTTTGAAAAACAAGCTTTTTTTTAGGCTCCAAGTTCAGAACATTTTGTAATTCTGTTATTAAAGACATAGGTTTAAATCATATCAGGGTACCAGTCTTGACATCTTAGTTTCAGCATCAAGCAGGTTTCAGTAAGACACTGTTTATATTCAGCAGCTTGCTCTCAGCATGTACCTTAACATCAGAGTCTCTGCAGATTTTTGGTCTAAAGATAAGCTAATCTTCATACTGCTCATTTATCACCTAAACAAAACTCAATGTGTTTTAAAGATCTTTCTCACTTCCATTCCCTTCCGACCTGTATGATGAGCATTTTTACCTTTTGTTTCACTGGAACAGTGGCATAGAGAACATCCCAGACTGCGTGTAGCAGAAGTGTTACTATGTATATTTACAAAGTTTTCTAAAACACATCTTGCAAAATTGAAGGGAGCCTTTTTTTAAGCTATAAATTTTGCAAAGAGTTACGGACCTTGCAGCTGAAGACTTGCTGGTTTTTATTTTTTAATTGGTTAATGGAATCTCCTGGATATTTTTTAGAGTTAAAAGAATTGTCTATCATTAAATGTAACAAGTGAAAGAAGAAAATAAAAATTAATTTTCTTGGATACAGATGGTCTGATTCTTCATATGTGGGATTAACGCTGCAGGGTGTAGGTGTAGTAGTGCATAGTATGTGATCTTAAAGAAAAGAAAGCCAAGTAAAATATTATTTATAAAACCTACCTACTAAATGTATTGTCACAGTTAAATAAGTGACAGGCAATTAAAGCAATTTCTTGGTGCTTAGTCTTGCAAGTACAGATAAAAACCTGATTAAAGAATATGAGTTCCCTCAAAATTAAGGGGAAGAATTGAAATGTACTGGTATTCTTGATGGTCTGCACATCAGCGTGATGGGGAAGTAGGAACAGTGCTCTAGGTTTGGATTCTGGACAATGTCCACATTAAAAAGCAGCTTGATGTATCATCAGAATCACTTTATATGTCTGAAATTGGACATATCATGATCAGGAAAATGAAAAAATGGAATTCAAACTTCTTGTCAACCTTCACATCCCTATTTCAAACCACATTGGTTCTAGCATTGCTCAGAGTAAGCTGCTATCATATCATTTAACAATAGCTTGTTTTTAATGATGACTATTGTTTGAACTATATTATTTTCACTTCTGAAATTAAGTTTTTTTGTTTTACTAAATCAAATGAAAGTTAATTTTCAATTTAAAAATTGATTAGCAGAAAATTTCTGTGTGGCACGCAATTATGAAAAATTATTTTAATTTTTCTCCTTTGTAGAGTTCAAGATAAGTATCCAAAATGTGACACTGATTTTCCTCAAAATATTCCAGACTCATAGAATAATTTAGCTTGGAAAAAAACCTTTTAGGTCATCTAGTCCAAGCATAAACCCAACACTGCCATATCTACCACTAAACCATGCCCCTTAGTGCCACAGCTACACATCTTTCAGCCTTGTGCACGGTGGTGACTCACCACCTTGGACTCGACCAGTTCCCTGCACATCCCGTTCCAATCTTGAAAACCCTTTCAGTGAAGAAATGGTCCCTACTATCCAGTCGAATAGGGAGCATTTCAGGGGTGTACTTTTTTACTTCAGTCCTAAGGCAGAGAAACAAAAACTTTGAAGGCTTTCTAAAGCTGAAGTCAACTATCTGGTGGTAACAATAAACAATATTCCTGGGGTTCTTTATTACATAATATTAGGAGTAATGTTCGGAAAATGACGTGTTACAACAGACAGGCTAACTTCTTATTTAGAGATATTTAAAATAATATCTGGGATTTGTAAAATAGCTCTAGATTATTGTAGATGAGTTAGTTGTCTGTTAGACACTGAGGCTTGGCAAGTGTTAGAGTAACATAAACATGTTACATGTGTTACATGTTAGAGTAAACTAACTAAATTAAACAGTTGTCTATATGAGGTTTATATGAAAATTGAGCCAATTTAGCTTGACTTACTTTCTGGCTCTCAAGAAACAAATGTATTAACTAAATTGTTAGAGCAGAAAAAGGATAGGACATAGCAACAAGCCTGTAGTGAGGGCAGAGAGAGGAAATTCTTAGTTCATACACATTTTGGCTCTGAGTCCAGGTTAATATTTATCTGTACTTGTTAGTTGCCTTCCATGCAGTCCTCTGATCCACGATCAAGCAAGTGAAGAACTTACGAGTGTCAGTAAACTCAGTGAGGCCACTGATGGCTGAAAATTATCTTAGCTATTGTTCACTGACTACATGAATAGGAAATGTGCAAGGACCAGCTTGAAAAATGCAGGAAGGAAACTGGGGACACACATGCAACTGAACTTCATTTATAATAGAGGCAAATGCCATTTCAGAAAGTTATTAAAGCATTAAAGTTAAGATGTGTTTATTTCATGCTACCTTACACCATGAGCACTTTCAGGGGAAGTAACACTTTTGCTAGAAGACACAGAAATCAGAGATAACTTGTCATAAATAATACAGATGATAAGCAGTTCAGAAAGCATGGTTTCTAAAGCAGGTATGAAAGAATTTAATTTGTTTAGTCTGGTAAAGGGAAAAATGAAGATGGGATATGATAACAGGCTTCAAATGCATAAAAGGTTATTGCAAGGAGGATGGTGATTAATTGTTTTCATCTCTGTAATAAACAGAATGTGAACTAATTAGAGTAATTGGTAGCAAGGACAATTTATACTGGATTTTAAGAATAACTTTTACATCAAAAGGCTAGTTCAATACACAAGCAAGCTACTTGACAAAGCAGCAGAATTTCCATAAGTAGATATGTTAAACTGTTGCATGAACTTCTGCCATTCATTAGGTGTAGATTATACCTTGGACAAAATTTCAGGAATAGAAAAATATCAGGTTTATATCTCCAGCTCACTGATAAAATAATAATAGTAGTAATAATTACTAAGCAAATAGAGATTAACTGTGAATTTCCAAAGAGATTCAGTAATAAATTGCTTGGTTGTTGTACTGGATATTGCCAAATTTTGTGTGTGACTCATTAATAAGTGATTAACAAGCAACAAAACTAACATGAATTTTCTTATTTGCTATGTTCCTGCAGCAAACTATTGTCTTAATGATTAGATGAATACTTTTTAATTCGTTTGCAAATTCAATAGAAATGAGGATGTGAGCTTATATTTAGCAAATTAGGCATGCTGATGCTAGGTTTGCTTTACTTAATCCTTTGAATTCTTTAGGAACCATCTACAATGATTATATTCAAAATTATTGAATTAAATCATATCTCTAATACAAAGCATAAAAAATTGCAATTATCATCTGAAAGACATGTGGGATGACTCCATGGTATATAAACCAGCCAGTATTATATAATTTCTGCAAGAAGATTTGTGAACCAGAGAATGAAATTATCGTAATAGCTAATGGACCTCAAAGGAAATTTAGACCTTATGGAGTAAATTAGATTTTCTTTAATAAGATAACAAGTTTGAAAGATAAAAGTGATGTGTAGATATACTGAATTTTATAAACTTTCCATTAGTCATTGTATCTTATTGCAGTTAAAAAAATCAAAATTATGAAGTAACAATAAAGCACATTGGCAGAAAGTAGTAATCAGAAACAAACCGAACTGAACATACAGGAGTTCCATATTAGGCCTGTTGCTATTCAGGATTTTAATGACTGCCCTGGACATAAGTATCAATTTCTTACATATCTGTACAAACTAATGTCATGAAAAACATTCTGTGGCAAAAGGTGAGCTAATGTCCCGCTCTGACTATAAGTAGGGATGAAAAAACCAGAAATTTTTGATTTGAATCTTTGTGGTAGGACACTGTAGACACTAGAGATGCTGTAACAAATTTAAAAAAAAGGAGAGAGAGAGAGAATTAGGATAGTTAAACTTTATCAGAGGAGGAATCACATGTGCCTTTTGCTGAGCTGAAAGAACTGCTGTTCAGAAACATAAGGAGTGACTTGATTTTGGACCTTCAGAGAGTAAAACTAGCTATCTCTACCTTTTAGCTACAGTGAAAAAAAAAATTAAAAATTAAAGGCAAAACTAAGATTTGCAATATACCAGAAAAATACTATTTCAATAAAGCATGTAACTGAGACAAAACTGGACTGCATCTCTCTTTAAATACTCCTGTCAAGATAAGATAATTTACAAGTGGATGTACTTCAGTTGAGCACAAATTAGGCCACAGTCTCTTACAATCTGGTTGAGAAAATACAGCCATGCTAGAGAAATTTGTGACAATGAAGTGATACTCCATTCTAGTTTCATGTTTTTAGTATGTGTGAAGGAAGATAAGAAGATAATAGTCTTGATGGCAAGTGTAATTACTGAGAAGTTCCATTACTGAATATGTATAAGAAAAACTATAGCTGAAATACTCATGATCAAAGGAACAACCACTGTGGGTGTGTGGAAGCAGTGGTTCATTCCACAGCGTGAAGTGTGTCCAGGGAGTGATTGTACTGATGGAGTCCTCATGATCACTGCAGACAGAAAGTTAAAGTTCAGATAATCACACAAAACCAGATCTGCAAGTCCACAGTGCTGCCGGCTTCTTACAGTTTCTACTTCAACTCTTCCCTTTTGTCTTGACTTCATTCTTTATTTCTGATCTTTATGCTTCTCTTGCTCTTATTGGTCTTTCTAGGAAGCAATATTTAGAGCAGAGTGAGTGTCTTATGTGAACATGTCATACAAAACACTGACTATATCAGATCTATTTGCTCTGCTTGCACTTACATTAACTACTTCCACTACTGGTTAAAGCTGCCCTTCTTCCAAAAAGTGAAGTCTGTTGCAATGTGGCAACAGCTACTGAAGTGAACCCCATCCCTCAGAAAGTCCCGTGATTTTCTGACCATATCCAGCGGCAGAGATCTGTCTCTTGATGCATGCTGAACTGTCCCTTTGCTCTCTGTGGAAGCTCCTGGGTGGGCACAGCCCCTGTCACCTACCTAGGAAAGCACAGGTTCCTGCAGAGACCCACAGCCAGCGCTGTGACTTCCTGCAGTGCTGGCTCTTGCACTTGAGTAAGATTGAGAGTGTGCCTTGTTCGGTTCTACCTAGGTGGCAGGAAATCTGTTGTGGATTTCATGCTCAATAAAAAAAAGACAGGAAATGGCACAAGATTTCTATGTACTGCAATAGTACTGCCAGCAGTCCTCTGTTTAATTAGGGCCATCCTTGTTACATGGTGCTTGTTTAAAATGTAATCTGGCTCAAGTTAGGAAAATTCTTCATATTTACATAAAACACAATAATGTTACCAGGAAAATGTTTACAATGTGGACAATCTGTGAGGGCTTGAAACAAACAAAATTGCATTTAATTTAATATTTAGAAGCCCATAACAGCTTACTTCTAGGATTGATTTTGAAGAAAATTTCAACTTCTCCCTAAGGTTCAGACACTGCCCAAAACAAATTGAAACTTTGCTGTGAGATTCTGTGTGTTAATTTAACTTATTCTTTCCAATACTCCTTTCTTCCTGTTGGGTTCCTCATCTAGTCACATTTAAATTTCTATGTTGCTTTCTTGATGTGGTGGCTGTCCCACCCTAGCTGCTTTTTGCAGTGATCTCCTATTCAAAAAATTCCATATATCATCTTGCTGCACTCAGAGCATACACTCTAAGTTAAGAAACATTGTTCTACAGTGCTGTTACAATCCCTTTTATTCTCATATATTATAGCTCTGAGGTAAAAATTTGCTTAAATAAGAAGTAATATGAGGTAAAATATTTTCAGTGAAAGTTTTGTGTTTCTGGATGTATCCACTTCCCCCTTTCTTCACCTCTGTGTTGACACAGGTGATCCTACCCTTCTCAACAACATTGAGCATTTATGTTGGTCGTTACAGTGCATTGCCAATATTCACGTTTTGCTTCTCTGGAATACATCTTTCAAAGCACAATAGACAGTTACTATGTTTTTCTCACTAGTTTACTAAATTAAAATGATGAAGTCTTGTTTAGATACTATATTCTGAATGGGTAAATATCAATTTGCTTCTAATTCCTTCCTTGATCTTTTGAGTAACAAGTACTGTATTCTGAAACACCATCTTGGTGGCATACTTCAAGGATTATGCCTTATTGCTTTTTGGTTCAGTTGCCAGCTGCACTGAGTCCCTTTATTATGAGTATTAAGGACACAGCTGCTCAAATCTTTCTTCTGTCTCAGAGCTTGGCACTCAATAATTGTCTTTCTATCTTTGCTCATCCATAAAGAAGAGGATTCCACCAAGACTTCCCCTGAACAGGTTTTATATGACTTACAAGTTTTGAGATATTAGCTGTGATTGTGCCTTCAGTATTGCTGCAGGGGTTTTGTTCATGTTCCTTTCTTTGGACTGAAGAAAACAAAATTCTCCAAAAGGAAACCTGTATAATCTTTATTTTTTTAATAAATCACTCCGTGAATTCTATCTCTTCAGTAAAGAGATAATCCTTAGAAGTATGCATAATAACGCTTTAATGATGACACTAATTTATTTATTGTTCCCTGTCATATCCCACCATATCAGAAAAGAGATAAGTAATCATACTGGATCATTAATGTGTATTACCTTTTATTTTCTGGCATCTGAAACAATGGAGTTTTGATAATAGGAGTAGCTGTAGTTAACAACTGCACTTTCCCTATGAACAGCAAACTGATAGCTGCAAAATATACAGAGAAATGAAAACACCTGCCTTAACAATTTTGAGGTCCAAGACTTTGTCAGATGGAATTGTAAGAGTTGTAGAGTTTAGAGATGGGCATTATAATTGATGGCTGCTGATTAAGCAAACTTCCTACCTAAGTTGTAGAAGCAGCAACAGGGAATAACATGGGTGTTCTTTCAGAGCTAAATAGATGAAAATAATAGAATTAAATTAACAGGACACTACCAATGGTGAAAGTCTCTGTGCTTGTGTGTATTATTTATAACTGTTGGATGTAAATACTATTACATGTTATATACATAAACATAGACTTATTTTAGGAATATGACATTTAGAATTTGCAGTGTACTATATATTTCATGATGTATCCATATCTGTAGCACTGCAGTTAACTGGAAGAATAATTTTGCCCTCATATCACTGTATTTTAGTTATGTTGAATCTTTTCCATCCAAGCAGTGACACAATAGACATAAACGTTGTATATTTTCCCTTTTTCACGATGTATATTAAGATGGTGATGCAGAGTGTCAGAAGAAGAAACTGTAAGTTGCTGAGCTGTCCCCAGTATAAAGTGAGGGCTCTCTATATTGAAGGGTCTGTCTGCTATTTGATCAGCTACCACACTTTGTTTAAAATTAATAGAAGAAAGCAAACATGAAATAAACACTACAAATTATTAAGCTGCCACCAGATCACAAACATCCAATAAATATGAAAATTTTGTGGAAGAAATTCTCTATTGTGAGTGTTGTGAGGCACTGGAACAGGTTTCCAAAAGTTGTGGATGACCCATCTCTAGAAATGATGAGGCCAAGCTGAATAGGGCATTGAGCAATCTGGTTTATTGGGAGGTGTTCATTCTCATTTCTCATAACAGGGAGGGTGGGAAGTAGCTGATCTTTAAGACCCTGTCCAACCCAAACAATTTTATGATTCTTTGATTCTATTTACAGGTTAATTTATAGTGCTGTTAGTTAAAGATTAAATAAGCCAATTTTCTTGAACAATATCCATAAGTCAACTCATAGTAAGAGGACATGCATTTTGAGAAATCAGTTAATGAAGGATTTTATTTATTGTGACATTATTCTTGCAAGAACCACTGAAAAATATAGTAATTACCTATGAAAATCATCTTTTGATTTTCATGCAAGTTACTGAGTGTTGAAAGGAAGTGGATACTCACCTTTTCATGTTGTAACTTCCCATGTCAATATTACCTCCTGCAATCAGTGTGCAGTGGAAGCTTGAGTCAGACCCAGATTGCATATCTCTACAGAGGTGAGTAAGATAGGACAAAAAAGCTTGCCTGTATTTCCTAGAAGTGTGTGCTTTGTGGAAAAAAACCCCTTCTTTAGCTGCTTTTGTCACTCCTTTATTTTACTTAGAAAGATTTTAAAAACTAATGTTTCTTTCTGTTGCAACACATTTATGTGAAGTAGTTGGGTAACTGTATGGCTCTGGATATCTCTACATATTACTGGCTCGAGTTTGAACTTGTTGGTAGTAAGAGAAAGTTATGCCTGGAGCTAATTGTCTTGTGTTTTATAGAGATTCAGTAGATGGTTAGTTGGATCATATAAAATACTGCTATAAGGAACTTTGAAGAGATCTGCTCCATGCTTGTCTCTGTGGTAGAATCAGCAATGTAAAACATTCCTGATAGCTCTTGCATGCCTAGAACTCAGTGAGTTGTGCAATTATCCAAATTAGTTAACTTTAGAGCTCTCAGTGGTAATAAGGTTTTTCCAAATAATTTAACTTGAATTTGCCTTAATTCAGTTTGATAATTTTATTCCTAAATCACCTGTGGTTAAAATAGGGATATTTTACTTATCAACCTACCAAAACTACCAGGTCAACTTGTATGAAAAATCAATGCTGGTCTCAACATATTTGAAGAAGTACAGTAGTTTCACGAATATAAGCCGCATTTCCGGTGTGTCGGCAACGTTGATGTTTTCATTAATAAATAAGCCGCACCCGAATATTAGCCGCACTTTCGTTCGCGGCGAACTATCACAAAGTCGTCATTTAGTAACACAATTGCGGATCGCCGGGGCTTACTGGCTTACTGCCGACCTTGGAAACATTGTTTCCAAGTGAAAAAAGACACACACGATAGCTGCGGTAGTGTTCCCTGCAAGTTTTATTTACAAGTCGAAAAAGACACGAACAATAGCATGGTCATTTGTGAACATTCCCAATGGATGCGCATTGCCTTTAAACAGCCTCTGAGCGGGCAGCCGAGCTCTGAGCGGAGCTGCTCCTAGCCCCGCTTATCTCCCCAGTGCCCCCCCGCCCCCTGTGTGAGTCCACGGCTTCCC